>JAOEHY010011793.1:7710-18686 GCA_025447955.1 Psilopsiagon aurifrons
AGCTATATAACACTGTGTCACGAACTAATAAACGCCATTTGCTGTCCACCACATTGGTGTCTGTGAGCTAATGGCCCAAGCGGCCTGGAGTTGGTCACCATGCCGTTCCTGAACCAGGTCATCACGCCTCGTTGGAGGCAACAAAGCAGTAACTAAATAATGTAATACGCACCAAGCTAATGTTAAGTAGTTTTAAAGAGCACAAGTGGGGGCTCCTGGTGGCATTCCTGTGCCATCCTGCTGCATCCCATCCCTTCCTGCCACCTGCAGAGCAAGGATGCAGCTTGTAGCTGTGAGGGCTCTGTGCCTTTAGAAGGTGAACCAGGACTGCTGGGGCTCTACTTAGCAGTAGAGGACACCCAGGGGCTCCCTTTAGGAGCTTTGGGAGGAGGGGGACAAAGAGCACTGACATTCATGTGAATGGTAACATCCATCTGAACTAAGAGACAGGCACTCTCCTTCTTGGCATTCCTCACGGATCATCTCACACATCCTGAAGCTCATTTTCCAAGGGGATGAGGTGCTTATATGGGTATGTGGAAGCTTTTTTCCTCCTGTAATCCCCATTCCAGGGAAGCTGCTGTTTGGGATACAACCATTCTAAAGCAGTTGAAATCAGGGGAATGCTCTGGACCTTGCTACCAACTGAGCTCCAGTTAAGGGCTTTAGTTTCTGATGTTTCCCCTTTTTGTGCTGAAAGGGGCTGCTTGAGCATCCTGTGGGATGTGGGAATCAAACTCAGCATGCTGCTGCTCTCTTGGCTTGAGGTTTAGAGCTGTTGTGCTCTGCCAGCATGGAAGCTGGAGCTGGAAGGGCTGAAGCACCTTTTTCTCTCTCATGGCTCTGCCCTGTGCCCTTCTGCAAGCTCCTTCCCTATTCCAAAGTGTTACAGCCAATTTAAGACAAACCAACGTGTTTTCAGCTCAAACAGTGGCCTCTGTCCATTTGGCTCTACCAGCACTGGGGTAAAGTGGGAGCTGGTGTTATCTTCAGCTCAGAAGCTGTATAAACACTCCTGACTTCTTTCAACAGAATTCCTCCTCCCAGCACATCAGTTTAGAGGTGGATTATGTGTCTGGTAACTCATCTTCCAGGGAAGCCATTCATGAGCTGACTCCAGAGGGAGCCCACGGTCAACTAAGCCTGGATACCTTAAGTAAAGTGGTGAACCCAGTGCTCTTGTAGGTCGCCTTGTACTCTGCTTGCTGGTTTTCACGCCTCCTGCCTGCCTCTACATCACCCAGCAAAGGACATCCCTTTGGCATCACTGCTCATCTTCCACCTCTTTCACAGCTTGGGGTTGCGCTTGATGGGCAAAGCTGTTAGAGGGCAGCTGAACCTGTTAATGCAGGAGGGATTTTGGTGGCCTTTCTATAGGAAAAGAAGCCATGAGCTATGGGTTATTGTAGGATCCTATCTCAGTGCTCTCTCCTCTTTCATTCAGAGATGAATACAAGCGTTGGCTCTGAGCTGGAGGACTCCGAGCAGGAGAGGACAGACAGTGATCCCGACCCAGGCCTGGGGAGCCAGCCCAGAGGCCACTTCAGCCGACAGCCTATGAAATACATTTAAGCGCAGGCAAAAATGACACCAGTCATCCCCAAGGCTTCCAGTTTGCCCTTGAGGAGTCCCACAGTAGCCAACGTGGCAATGGGATGGGGTGCAGAAGGCAACCTTCCCGGCAGCAGCTGAAGAAGAAGGAGAGCCCCAGGAGCAGGAAGAGCTCAACCAATATGAGCACACTCAAACACTATTTGGGGGCAGACAGCAGCTCAAGCACTTTGAGATCGCTCAGGAAACAGCCAGGATTGTCTCAAACTTCAAGTCAGTGACACTTCTGTGTCTCTGGAGGGCATGGAATCTACTGAGAAAGGAGAAGACCACATCCCAGGCACATACCTATAGGAAGACCCCAAAGGATGCCAGGATAACAGAATTGAGGCAACACAGATTGCATGGCTTGAATGATGCAGCCACAGAGGAGGCATCTGAAGTGAAGGACATGGGACAGAAAACATTCCCAAGTGGTCCAGTTTTGGCTGCTGCAACAAGCACTGGTCTTTATAACTTTGATTTCACAGCTTTTTGGAGTGTAACTCACTTTTGGAGTTCAATAGAACAGTGTAATAGATGGCCAAAGCTCACATACTCTGCATCCTTCTGCTTCCATTGCTGGAGCTTCCCCTTGCTGGTCAGCACAAAGCCACTCTGTAAAGGGAAGAGACTACTGAGCCAGAGCCCATTTCTCCAATAGCTCACCTCAGTTCCCTCCAAAGCCCAGGGAGCTCCTCTATGAAGCTGCTGCTGCTGTAAAGGCAGCAAAGCCCTGAACCTCCAGCAGATTTGGGGGGGGGGGCTAAGAAAAGGTTGCTGTGACTTGGGAGGTCTCACCTGCACGTGGGTCACCGCTATGCTCCTTTTGGCCTCCTCACAATGAGCTTTGATGCCCAGCAGAGTCTTCACAGGATCCTGAAGTGCCATCTTATGATGCTCACATGTGAGGAGGATTGTTCCTGCACTCACCGCATGCTGTGTTTTGAGCCTGTTACTTAACAACGTTGTAAAGCAAATGATGAGGCTCTATTCTTACTGTGTGTACAGATGAGGCTAAAGAGAGTTTGCAGCTCCAGAACAGCATCTATTTGTTCATATAGTGCTTTGGATTTCTGAAGAGTAACTTATCTTTTACTGTAGAACTCCTACAATAAACTACTGGGTGGTTTATTATAAGCTTAGCCTCTATTTGTTGCCTATGAATAGGGAAGCCCTGAGCAAACACTTACTGGAGTATTTGAACAGTGCCCAGGGCACTCAGGTCTCTATAACACAAAAGTAGCTCTCACCCACAGGAATTCAGAACTTGAGGAACCAGCACAGGCAGAATAAACCCCCTGCAAAACTAGCGCTTTGTTTCCTTTTCCTGCTGCACACTCAATGGGAGATTCCTTGTAAACAAGAGAAGGATCAGGGACTTGGACAGGGCAACTCCTGCCGTCCACTTCTCCTTCCAGCAGCCCATCACATACAGAACCACTACTAGAGAAAAGACACTTGCTCTTACCTTGTAACTCCTTATTACTGCTGCTTTCCTGGTCATTCAGTAAAGGCAGGAGCTACCAAAGCATCACTTCCAGGCTGCCAGGTCCCAGTCATGTGGGGAAAACTTGGATGCAGGGTCCAAAGCACCTCTCCTCCTGCTCACAGTGAGCGTTTGCTGGATCCCAGCCACAGTTGATGTGGTTTAGACACCAAGACCTTGAATTGAGAAGAAACTTGGCAGGGAAAGAAGCATCAGTTTCTCCTTGAGGCTGCCTCATCCCTTCAAAGGGCCAGGCTCAGCTGTATTTATATACAGCAAGGGATAGGCAGTAACTAACAAGGAACAACCTCATTTCCTCACTCAAAAAGCCTCTCCAATCTCTTCACAGCAGATCCTCATGTAGGTGGCTGCCTGATCCCCTAACTGAGAGCCATGCCAAAGGATTGCTACTGCCTGTGAAACTGATGCATAAAGCCATAGAAACCCTCTCATGAGCCCTCTTAGCAGCCAAACAACCAATTCCTTATTTCAAGCCTTTTCTTTTAATAGAGCCAATGTGATTTACCAGCACAAAGAAACCGTCTCATCTCAGCCCCTTCATGTGCTGCTGAGCTTCAACCACTCCTCTTGTTAATTAGGAACCAAGTCTCCACAAATGAGGATTTCAACCCCCTATACTGGGCTCTGACTTGAATTAGGGGAATGCAAGCACCTGATGATGGCTTTAGGCAGGGTCCAAGAGATTCCTTTGCAGTGTTCTAACAAAGGGAGAGCAAGGGAAGAAAGAGACCGAAGCAGGCTTCACTCACAGAGCTTTCCTATTGAACCATTAGCACTTCATCATTCCCCTTCAACACAGCATCCCTGGAATATAAAGATAGGGATGAGTGACTGCCCCTGGCTTTGACAGGAGGAACATGGGAATTCAGTAAGATTTAATGCTGGTCTCCCAGGTGTAGGCTTTTCCTAGGAACATTTATAGATCCATCCTTCAAGGGTACAAAGTATTCAAGCTGTGCCTCTCAAAACAAGGTGGAGTCTTTGGTGTTTGTGAAACCCACTCCAACTGCTCAGTAGCATCACAAGGAGTTGGTTTATAGATTAAGACTCCTTTGCAGATCATCTGCTGCCTGCTTTGAGAGGCATTGATGGGCTGGGTGCTTACAGCAGAGCCCCATCTCAGAGTCTCTGCACAGCATACACCCCTTGAATGTGCAGAGTGGTTGTTTGCATGGAGATAAGATGATGCTGTTCATGTGAGCAGGTAGAAAAAGCCTTTCCCTGCTTTGGGAAAGGGGTGGTGTAAGAAACCATTTATAAACCATCAACTGCTTGTATTTAGGTGGGAGGTTTCATTCCTCAGCCATGAGCAGTGCAGTGCTACCCTTGTGCAGGGTGCTTGCTTGCTCAGTTATCTATCACTGAAGAACACCCTTATGTTCTGCCTTGCTCTTCTAGCAGTCACCAGGAGGTACCAAAACTACTTTGATTTCTCCTTTTAAGCTATTTAGTTGCTATGGTGTGTGGTTTAGGAGTAGGAGTGGCTATGTATGTTGTTTGGTGGCAAATGGAATGGTTTCTACCAATACCTTGGACATTAACATGTCTGGTGTATAAAGAAAGTTGGGTTTCTTGCATTCTTGTCTTTGAAAGGGGTTTTCCAACAGTGATTCAGGTGATGGAGTGAGCAGTGAGGGAGTTCATGCTGCTGCCCCAGCATCTCCTGTGGATGCCCAGAGTAATGGTACTTGGAACATAGAGAAGGCATAGCCAGGCATCTGGATTTCTGACCCAGGATACAGGAAACCCTTCATGGGGGGTGGAGAAGGGGGGGTTGGCTGAAGTTGCTGAGTGGTTCAACTCCTTTGTTTGGATCATGGTGTGGGCACACCTAGAGGTGCTGTGCATCTCGGGGCACCCAAAGCATGTGCAAGGGGGAGTGTGGACTGAACTCAATCCACTCTGCATGGCTACCCCTCCCTGCAGCCTGTGGTTGGAATGCTCTCAGGGCACTGGCTGATCTCCTCTATCATTTGCTTTAAATAAAGATGTGTGGAGCTGTAATTCTGGCTTTGCTGAGCCAGCGACTTTTGGATACTTGGCATGCAGGGCCCTGGCGATGGTCACTTTGGGAGGTATCTTAAAAACTGATTTCAAGGGATTTGTATTTCTCAGTATAAATCTGGGTAAGAAATGAAGACATTGGGTTCTTCGTACCCTTTAGGGAATATCTTAAAAGGAGCAAGAGCTTTCCTGCTGTTTTGCATGGAAGCAAGTGTCTGAAAGAATGTTTTCACATCTAGAAATGTGCCTAAAAGTTCAAAGCTTCAGTTAAAACCTGACCCAAAATGAGCAGAATCAACCCAAAGTAAAGATTGTTTCATTTGTCATGGAAACCTTGGTTGTTACAGGCCAGTCTGTGGCCTGGAGCTACTGAAATCAGTTCTCCCATGCTCAGTGATGTGCAAGGGACAAACAAAATCCTGGCTCTGGTGGAGGGTTTAGGGAGCTCCCTTAGGAAAGGGCTAGTGCTTAGCCAGAGCATAAAGGTAGCTGGAAGTTCTTCAGAGCTGGGTTTGCTTTCCCTTCCTCGACATAAGCAGAAGGGCAGGTTAAAGGTTCTTAATGCCTCCCCAGCCATCAGCTGCAGGCATCTGCCATGAAACGAAATGGAGACATGGGGGGAAGTGGGCTCTTTAAAAGGATCCAAAGGCTGAAGCATGCAGAGCTTGGGAATTGCCAAGTGGACAAGGGGAGCCAGGAGGAGAGGAGGCTTCTCGGGAAGGGAGCTGAGGCCAGGGCTGCCTGTGCCTCCCAGGAAGGGGTTTTCCAACCGGGATTGTTTGTCTGGACAAGGGTGTCAAATGCTGGAATGATCTTTGGGTGAAGGAGAGGCCAAGTCCTACTTCATAAACAGCATCCTCACTTGAGCTTAACTTCCCTGTGGCTCCATCACTCTAGAGCCAAGTTCTTCCCTCTCTGAACCGATGCTCCTACCTTTGGGATCGTTGTCCCTGTCGAGGATAATCTTCTTCCTGTGTGAATTAGGAGGAGCAGCAGCAGAGGGGCTCTGAGACCATCCTGGCTCCAAACAAAACACCACTGCAAACATCTCTCTTCCCTCCCCTGCCCTGTTTGCTCTCTGCTGCTGCTTTCCTCTTGGAGAGGGCTGAAAAAGTGCAGCCCAAAGCCCATCTCCAGTATAGTTCCTTAGGGAAGGGAGAAGTGTTTTTCTGCCAGCATGCATTTGATGGAATACACTGGGAATTCATTTTCAGTCATTTTTCCAGCAAAGGTGACAAGCTCCAATGTTAGCTTTTGCTCTAGTGAACCCTTCTTCAATTGAAGCTTACAATAAGGAAATGCTTTCTCTTAAATGTCCAGAGCAAACCTGGAGTAGGAGGAAGAGGGACAGGAATTGTTCAGGTTCTTTGGGACTTGTTCTGGAGCAATGGATAGCAAATGCTTGCTAACTTGGTGGAGGGAAAGAGAACTCCTGGTGCAGGTTAGGCCAGGAGTGGGCACGGGTTCCTTCCCTACCTATTGGTTAGAAGTAATTCTTGATGCTGGAGGCTTGCAAACGACTGCTCTGCTCCAGCTTGGAGTTGGCCGTGTGTCAGCAGCAGTGCATGTTAGGAAATTCTTGCCTTTTTACTACTATGTGTGTATATATATACACACATATATTTTTATATATATCACTGTATGTATATGCTGTTTTCTATGGGGTCTGGCCGTAGCTGACATTTGGAACTATGATGTTGTGGTATGGAGTGTTCCTCACTGAAGGTTTGGGCCATCTGGGACTTGGGAAGTGTTAATGTGAGCAACTGGTTCTCAGCAGAGATCTGCTGGGGAAAGGGAGAGATGATGATGTGACTCCTTCCAGAAGGTTTTTAACATTCCTGGGATTCCAAGAGAGGGGTTTTGGATTAAAACCCCTCCCTTTTGGCTTGACAGGAACAGTCAGTGGGGCTTAAAGGAAAATATTTGCTTTAGGCTTGTTGGAAGATGCAAAATCTACTAAAACAATTCACTTTGAAAACTAGGAGAGAGGGAGGGAACTGCTGTTGTCTTTGGAACTGTTTCTCTACCAGTTCTCTGCTGGGCACCAGGATGTGAGCAGAGCTGCAGCTGCATCAAGCTCCCGTTATTCGGTGCCTCTGCTTGAGCAGCCTTTGTGCTGGGGGGTGGGGGTAATGCTGCATGACACCCTCTGAGCCTCTTCCCAATAGGAAAACTCACGGAGTGACTGGGGAAGGTGGAGGGGCTGGACACCATGGGTACCTGCTCTCCTTGGTCTTGCCTGTGTTCAGCATCCTGGTGCTCAGTCCCAGAAGCGACATTGTTGGAGGAGATCTGAGATCAGTCTTGAAGGAATTCTGACATGGAGCTGTTGGAGCAAGGCCAGAGGAGGCCACGGGGATGAGCAGGGGATGGAGCAGCTCCCATATGGAGCCAGGCTGAGAGCACTGGAGCTGTTCAGCCTGGGGAAGAGAAGATGCGTAGAGACCTCAGAGCAGCCTCCAACAGCTGAAGGGACCACAAGGATGCTGAAGAGGGACCTTCATCGGTGATAGGACAAGGGGTGATGGGTTCAAACTGAAACAGGAGAAGTTCAGGTTGGGCATAAGGAAGAAGCTCTTTCCTGTGAGGGTGCTGAGGTGCTGGCACAGAGTGCCCAGAGAAGCTGTGACTGCCTCATCCCTGACAGTTTTCAAGGCCAGGTTTGATGAGGCTTGAAGCAACCTGCTCCATTGTGAGTCACCCCTGCCCATGGCCAGGTGCTAGAACTGGATGATCTTAAGCTCCTTTCCAACTCAAACCATTCTATGACATGGTTGCAAAAGCTGATGTGAGGGGTTAGGATGCAATGGGTTTGGATCTGCAGGTAGCACCCTGCAAGGGGTTTTCTGGGCCAAACTCATATGTATTGTGAGAGGCAAATTCAATGGGTCTTGGGTGGGTTGGGGAAATAGGGGAGAGTGGGGGGGTTTACTGCAGATTTACTGCAGCTTGGACTTGGGTCTCTTTGGTCTTCAACTCACTGTATAACAGAAAGGATGATGTGGGAAGGGGAAGGATCAGCCCTGTGCCAGTGTCACTGCTGCTCTGCTTTCCTTTACTGCCTGCCCTGCTCTGTTAATGTGTCGTTAGATCCTTGGCCCTATCTCTTTCCCCTTTGTGCTGGGCTCTTGGGCAATCTCCTGCCTGCCTTACAGAACATTATTTGGCCCTGCCAAGCTCTGTGTGTCTGCCTGTCAGCAGATTAGGATTGTGCTTGGTGATAACATTGTTCCTTGGGGAGCAGATGATGGGAGGAGGAGGGTGGGAGAGTGGGAAATAGGAGTCAAATGGCAATTGCTGGGGCCACTGCAAGAGCAGAAGGTATAAATCAAAATGAATTTGATTTATATGGGTGCTGCAAACCTGGTGGGGCTTTTTCCTTCATCATTTACACAGCTATGGCTTGTAGCGCTACGTGTGTTGTTGATTTATGTATGGTACTTAGCAGGGAAGATCATCTCGGATTTGTCAAGAACCAGCTCTGACATAGCAGGAACGTGGGCTCAACCGGTGCGACGGGAAGGTTGGGACCACAGGGTGCAGTTCCCACGCAGAAGCACCGCGCTGGCACGGCCCAACGGGGGGATGATGGCAGAGCGGAGCTAACCCGGGCCAGCCAGAACTGGAGGCGTTGGGAAAGCGGCTCCAGCCTCAGTGGAGGCGGCAGGGATTCGAGTTACAGCTCCTGGAAGGACCCGCCTAGGGGAGGACCCAAGGAGGGACGGGCTGAGGCGAGCTGTTGCCAACTTGCCTCCCAGGAGCCAGCGTGTGGGAGCGCTGTGATGGGGCTGTAAAGCGCGTCTGAAACTTTCCTACAAGGCTCTTGGCTTTTCTCCTTTGGAACCAGCTCTGCCTTCCAGAGATGGGGATCTCCTTGTTGGATAGCTGCCCTGGCTTGCTGCGGTGGGGAGACCAACGCTAAATGCCAGCTTTGGACGTGGTTGCTTGTGCTTTCAGGTAAGAATCTGTTCTTTGGAGTGAAAGCTTGTGCTGTTTATGGCTTAAATATAGCCGTGGTCTGAATGTTTGGCCGTGTAAATCAGTGTGCAGGGTAACACAGGTTGGCTTTGAGTCCCTTTATAGATCCATTGTTCTGCCTTGATCAACAGGGATGGTGGTTGGTAGTGGGAGCATGGATTCAGCCCCTCACCCCCGTTCGCTTGCACTGCGGGTTTGTTACCAAGTGGTGGATGTGTTCCCAGCTCTCCCGGAGCTGCCTGGCATTTTCCACTCCTGCAAGCGGGAGGAAAAGGGGAAGGGAGGACCCTTACACCTTCCCTTTCAGTGCAAGAGGACTCTGACCTTGCTGCGAACCTGGGAAGGAGAAGGGAGCTGGTGTTTGCACACAGATAACGCTGGCGAGGGGAGAAGACGCTCTCCTTTTGTGTGCTGGCTCCTGCTAAAGCTTTGCTGGATGTGAAGGGGAGAGACTTGAGTGGAGTTTGAGGAAGTGTGAGGAGAGGAGAAGCTGTGGTTGCGCATTGCTCAAGGGGAAGGGGCTGCTGGGTTGCTGCAGCTTGAAGCTGGAGTCGTGTTTTACCGAGGGAACAATGCTGCTGAGGAGCATAAGGCCTTGGAAGAGGGTTGCTCGGACCCTAAACAATAGATGCCTCCAGCTCCTTTGTGCATCATGGCACCAGCCTAACTCTATCTGCTGACTGCTGTGGGCAGGGTGTTCCTCTTCCCGTTCTCAACGTTGCTGTGTGGTATCGTCGAGCTCCCAGGGCAGTTTGCTAATGGTAGGGTAGCAGTGAAGTGGCACAGGAGCTCTCCTCGAACCCATCACAGGCATTATTAACCTGTCAGCCCCTCCTGGACTCATCGGATTGCCCAAACCCGGTTTGTAACCCACACGGCCGAGGGAATTGCAACCCTCAAACAATTCTCTGGGCTCCAAGTGGGTTTTGTCCAAAGCAGCCTTAAATCCTCATGGCAACATCTGAATGCTGAGGGGCTGCTTCTCTACATTGGAGGTTGCAAATGCAGGACATGGCTCCTTTGTGGCTTTCCACAGCTCTAATCCCCTCCCCCAGTAAACACAGCATTGAACTAGTGGTGTATAATGCAGTGAGAAAGGTTCACAGTTTGCCATGGGGCATGTCATAGCTGGGGAGCCTTTATGCTTGCAAGAAGCCTGGTCTCCAGAACTTAGTGTCAAGTTTCAAGCAACTCTTAGCTGGATTCAATTTGGCTTGGTGTCAGCTCAAACAGTCAGACTAAGGCCTAAAGCCATTGACACTGTAGTGTTTTAATGGTTCTGGAAATGGAAAGAGTCGTGCGAGCCGGCTTTGTGCTATGCTGTGTATGGGTCAGTGCTGTTCCATTGTGATCCTCACTGTACCAGGTCATCTTCTCTAACTGGTGCCACTGGTTTCTCTCCTCCCCCTCTTCTTCCCATATGTGTGGTGTTAAAGTGGTTTTCTGCCATCTGTGGCACTTTTCTTTTTGATTTTGTATTCAAGCTTTCATCAATGCTTGGAGGAAACTGTTTTGCATAAGAATGGCCAAGCCTTTGGTCTGATTTTTGGATACACCCTATGAAGGTGGCATCTACCTGCCTGTGATTCAGTGTCCTGATCCTGGGTGTTCCTCCCTTCCTTGTTCTCCCATTACTTTCCCCTGTCCAAGCCAAGTTACCACATGGTGTAGCTGAGGAAGCCACCGGGATGCTTTCATCCCCTGCGCTGCATTGGACCACACGATTCCTGAGCAGCTGGAGATCTACAAACATCCCATGACCTGAAAAGAGAGGAAAGATGTTCTTGTTACATGGTACTGGCTCATGGCTCCATCTCCTGGGGCAGCTCGATTCCTCCTCTGCCTCCTTTTCCTTTCTTTCTCATTAACATTCTTGCAGCCCAGACACACC
>JAOEHY010011794.1:0-20608 GCA_025447955.1 Psilopsiagon aurifrons
CCCCACTCCCCCACCCCCAAGTTTCCTCCCAAATCAAAATTAGAAAATTCTGACCATCCATAATACTTCAATCTCAAAGGATGGGAGAAGCTGATGGAGAAGCTGAGCACAAACTCAGCAGTGGCAGTGTAGGGAACAGTCAAGATCTTAATCCTTGTCATGATCATCACACAACGAGTATGAAAACCTGCTCCTGGTATCTGGAATTGTTTTACCCACAACCTGCCTTCAGTTGCTTTGGTTTTGTCGTCCCCTTTAAAATACATTATGCACCACATGAGTTCTTTCTAATCAACATGCACGCGTCCATCAACTCCTCATGCACAACAGTTATCGATCAAGTTTTCTTGATATTATGTCTTGTTTGTCAAGTCTTTTCCGTCGATTCTACATTTTCTAGAAATCTAAGGCAACGTTTTAAACTGAAAGACGTGAGATGCACATCTAAGGAGCATCACAGTTTCTCAGGAGATGAATAATATTTGGATTAGTAGTCACAGAACACAGAATTTTAAAGGGGCAACACGGAGATAATCGAACTACAGAGTTACAGGTGGGAAATATTCTCACTTTCTAAGATTTTAATTAATAATTAAAGAAAATATTTGTGTGTCAGCACAGCTGTAAAACAGGCACTACCTAAACATCTACTGCTTATCTATAAACCATATGGTATCATTCACTGCTTTTTACAGAATCAGTGGATTAAACACAGGAAGTAAAGGTGGGGTTTGTTTGGTGGATGTTTGGGGATTTTTTCAGGAGTAAAAGGCTGGTGGCAGCGTACAAGGGATTTATCACAGAAGCAAAGCCACAGTGCAGCAGTAATGTCAGATAAGTTTTAAGACAGAACACTTGTCTTAATTGGTTATTATTCTCAGACTGTGTCTCAGGACTACTTTCTGTACCATGCTTTTGTTGATTATTACCCATTCAGAGGTAGGTCCCTCTATAGTCATTACTGATATCACAACAAAAGGAAGTATTCAACAGCAACTGTTGGACTTGGCTCCATTTCAGATAATTCACCACAGTAAAAGTCAGAGACATCTCCCAGCTCTTGGTGTTACTCTGCAATGATGTACTTCCTTACCAAGGTGCTGTAAAGGGATCTAATATACTGTACTGTAAATAGCCACTTTTGGCTGAATGCATTGTAATGGTATTTTGTAACTGCTCCAAAACTGACATTCAGGGAATTCTGAGGTGTTTCTGGAATGCTTCTTTACTCCTCCTGCTTACTCTCAAGTTTGTATATCTCTTTCTCCTGGTAAATAAGCACCTTCATGTTCAAAAGTAGCCTAATCTGGAGCTGCATAAAACAGTTAAATTATCATTAACACCATATACCGATCTTGCAAGGAGTTGAAAACTCCAACTCAATTTCATATCAAAGGAATGGAGCCTTAAGCTTTTGTGCCTATGAATGATGAGCAACATTACTTCAAATGACATCCTTTTGCTTGAGCTAAAGACAGAGTGAATCCATTTGTATAAATTGTAGCTTCACTGCTGAAAGATTACAAAAATATATGGTGCTATCCTTAAGTCTCAAACCATTAATATAGTTAAAATATGCCATCTTATCCCAGGAAGAACTAGCAAGTCCTTAAAACACTATCATAAATCACAACTAATTCACTAAATATACAATTCCAACCGCAACAGAAAAAGAAAATACAGTATAGTATATCATCTGTCAGTACACCAAACATCTCTATTTTTCAGTGGAAAATGCAACTCAAGATTTCCAAGGTCTGTGATATAGATGGTTCATAACTGAATTCCTGTTCCACCGGGATTAGTCCTTTGTTTTCCATTTGTCTGACAGAACCAAAGTTAGATATTTTTATTTGGAAAAGCAAACCAACATTAACTTCCTCCACAAGAAAACATGTCTGGATGCTATAGTTCAGTCATCAAAGTACTTTAAAAATGATCAGCAAACAAATGCATCTTATAAAAGATATTTTGAACCCTCAAGCATACAAAATAACTGATTTATTAGAATGATACAGATTTTATACCGCCAGGATATCCAAGCCAGTACAAGGTGTGGACCAGAAGTCCACTGTCCTGTACAAAAAGTTCCTTCCCTTTTTTGATTCAGCTTACTGAATCAAACTACTACTTTTTTTGATTCAGCTTACTGCCTTATCAGTTGCATTCTCATCATATTATGTCATGGTTTGGAGCAATGAGCATTTCACTATGCAACACTGAAGGTCACACTAACAAAAAGGACCGCTAATGGGATGAAAATTAATATCGTGGGGACAATAAATCATTCTTGGAATCCTATTTAATTGATCATTTTGTAGCTAACCTTGCTTCCATGGTAGTCAATGGCAAAGCTTTCACTTCTGTGGATATGAACAGGATTGAATCCTTTAAAGTATGGCATGCTTTATGAATACTGAAGGTAGTAAATTTTACACTAGAATTTTCTTTATTACTTCTCAATTCAAAACTTCACCAAGAGTGCCAAACTGCTGTATAAAAGCACCCCATAATACAGTACATTAATTTAATACATGATACATCTTCCTGCTAGTAATACTAAATGTTGTCACATTCAATACACAGATGATTCTATGATTCTATGTCTAACAGAACAAATTTTCTCCCCCCATCTTTCCCCCAGTGTTTTCTTCACAGATTTTACAAACATACCTATCACAAACTACCATCTCTCCATCTTTGACATTTCCTTGAATAATACGTGAAGCTCCCCTGAGGCAATCAGAGTCCTCCCTGAGACCCAGCCCACAGCAGCACAATGCCCACAGCACTGTGACAGAGGACTCGGTGACAGAATTTATGCTTACTTGAAAAGGAAACAAACCAACCATGATTACTCTGCAGTCATGTTTTTTAGGTTGAAGAACCTGACTTAACAGAATCTGATGTGAGTCATGAGAGAAGCAGGCAGCTCGGGCCCAGGAGTCACTGTGCTGGCCTTGGCCATGGTGGCTGAAGCTGATGCTCTTTACCACTACCAAGCTGAGCTGGCTGGGGCAGCAAACTGGCTTGGTAGGAGCTCAGGCTGGGTCTGGGGAAATTGCTCATTCTCTTTCCTCATGTTATCTTAACTCAAGAGATGCCTCTGTCTCTTTCTGTTGCGGTTTAAGCCCAGCTGTAACTCAGAACCATGCAGCTGCTTGCTCCCTCCCCACTTTCCTCTCCCCCCCTCCTGGAGGGATGGGGAGGAGAATGGAAAGAATGTAACTCCCATGGGTTGAGATAAGAACAGCCCGGTAACTAAGGTATAACACAAACCACTGCTGCTGCCACCAGTAATAATAATGATAAGGGAAATAACAAGGGAAGAGAATACAACCGCTCACCACCCGCCAACCGATACCCAGCCAGACCCAGCAGTGATCTCGCCCTTCCGTGTAACTGCCCCCAGTTTATATACTGGGCATGACATGCTGTGGTATGGAATACCTCTTTGGTCAGTTTGGGTCAGGTGTCCTGTCTCTGCTTCCTCCCAGCTTCCCCTCCTCGCTGGCAGAGCATGAGGATCAGAAAGTCCTTGGTCAGAGTAAACATCACTGAGCAGCAACCGAAAACATCGGTGTTATCAGTGCTGTTCCCAGGCTGAAAGTCAAAACCACAGCACTGCACCAGCTACTAAGAATGGGAAAAATGACTGCTACTGCTGAACTCAGGACACTTTTGTACACTGATTGCTGTTAGTCACAACAAACAGGCTTTGATGAAGTGTTTTCAGAGAAGCACGTGTTTCTCTCTGGTGCTCATCTCTGCCATGTCAGCATATTTGGAAAATCTGGATTGGGGTGAGCAGCATCCACTGGGGAATGCTCAAAATCTCTGAATCGACACTATTCTGGGAGCAAACAGCACCACAGAGTGCACTCTTCCTATCCATTTAACAGCATGCAAGCCCCTTTCCTCCTCCTTTCCATTTCCCTCTGCCTCTTAGAAAGATGATTTACCAAAGCCACTAAAATGTTTCCTTTGGGAAACAAGTATGCAGAGTCCTAGGTGGGAAGAGGACACATACAGAACAAGTACAAGCCATGGGGACTGTCAGAGATGCACCACGATTATAAGCATACAAAATTTTCCTGAGGGACTCTGTAAAGGAAACAGAAATATGAAATGTGGCTTTGACAAGATGCTTTCCACCACCAATGAAGAAGTGCTTTCTTTATGCCCTACGTAAAGGCCTAGTCTCATATTTAGCACTGCATTTTCAACTGCTGCAGAGGGAGCATGGGTTTAGGAGCAGGGAAAAACTCTCAGATCAGGAAACTTTACAGTTTGAATCCCACTAGTGAAGTAAATTTCATCTGGAGACAGATAATAGTCTTCTAGAGACGAGGCTGCAGTCTCACACGTGAACACATTCAATGTAAGCAGAAGCTCTGGGCTGAGTACTGTCATGCTGCTATTCATCTTGATCCTTTATGGCTTTAGATTCTCTCAACTTTGTGTGGTGTGAGAAGACCAACTCTTGAGTGTTGGCACAGCAGCCTGTCACAGAAGAGAGCAAATCTGGCACCTGAACTCAACTTTCCAAATTTTGAAGGTAAAATGTTGGAGTTCAGTATCTAATCCTTAGTGTTCGTTTTTGCTGCTACTGTTGGTAAGCACATTTTTAAATTCATACATTATAAATTCAGGTGTGTTACATCCTTTCCCTGCTGTCAGCCCTCTCGGGTTTTAATTCCTTTTTTTTTTTTCGATTCTCCATATTGCTTGTTCAATTTACAATATGATAGTGAGAAGAAGCAGAAACTAGGAGATTCCAATTATATTTTCACATTGCTTGAACACTGAGCAGTTCTCAAGTACTTAAGGTAGGAGCCCAGTTAATATTTTCAGACAAACAGTTTATGAAGGAAAAGAAACGTGTTATTGGTTGCCTGAAACTGTAAATTAATGTCAAATTTAGTTTTAGATTAAAAAAAATAAAAAAGGATAGGCAGAGTAATATAGCTCTTTTCCCCAAATAGAAATATCTTGGCGTGACATTTTCCTATATGAAACACAGTTACAGATTTTTCTTCATGAAATTAAGACTGCCTCCTTTGAAGCGTATTTAACTTCTCCAATCTGAAACAAACGTGCTGGGGAGGTTTGCAGGCAAAAAAAAAAAAACAACCAAAATCTCATCACTTCCTTTGCCCAAAATATTGTATTCAACTACTGTACTCAGAGTACTGCCACTCAGCACTTCGCAAAGGCTCTTAAGTCTCTGAATTTGAAACCCGTAAGCTAGCTGGATTTCAACATAATCTCCCAAATGTGTCCTTTTATACCTTGCTGTTAATTTGATTAACCTGGGCGTAGGGTTTCAGGATATGGAATTTCCTCTGGTTTTGCATAATTTCATATGATGTTTTTATGACTTCATTAAGCTACTGAATTGATTGAAATGGCTCTTACATTTTCAAGCTTCAGATTCAGGCAGATAAAACTTCCTAATTTAAATTCATGTTAGTTTTGAAAGCTTCTTTCACAGCTGCAGCAGCTACAGCTTTTACTCTTTGTTTTTTAAAAAAACCCTTGAATTTTGGAAGAATCTGGACAACACCAAGCTACTATCTGTAGCTTCCATATGACAGCTTTCAACAGAGGCATATCCCACCTTTGCAGATCTCTGGTGCAGGTATTCCTTTCTCAGGTGAACTCTCTGTTCCTGCATAAGTGGACTTCCTTTGGGTTGGCAGACTAAGGCCTCCAAGACAATGGAAGAGCTATTCAAGATTGGATGTCTTGTAAAATACAATACTTATGTGAATGAGGGTCAAGAAAACCCTACGCTGAACTCTAAACCTACACAACAGACAGACTGGAGATACTGCCAAAACTGAAAGAGAAATTGGAAAACTGCACAGACATGTTCAATTATCCAAATGCACAACCTGTTTTATACCAATATTTAAGGTACATGAATGAACTTCTATTCTACTATGTGTTAAAGCTATGGCCAGGGGACATAGGAGTAAAACAACTGCAGTAATACTTTGGAACAAAGGGAAAATCTATCTCTTTCTCTACTTAGTGATGCCACTTGACAGACAATTTCTGCTCCTGAGCACATGCACAGGGTTGCTCCACACCCAAGACTGCTCAAATGACATCGCAGATGCAACTGCAGTCTCCATGGACTTGGTATAGAAAATAAGCAACAAAGCCAGCCTGTGAGACAATGTCAGCCAAGACTTCTTGCCACACAGCACTGTGAGAAAGGAGCCACCTGCGCATGCGAAGGACAAAGCTCCACCTCTGGGGACAAAATTTCTAAGGAAAGCTCCAGAAGCATGGTCTGTTTTGTTTGGCAGCCCCTCCGCAGCCTTACTCCAACTACAGCATTAGGCTTTGTCTCTGTTCTAACCCTATCCAAATCCTAGTCCAGCTCGAAGACCTGCAGCCATTGCATAGGTTTGACGTTGAGCAGAAGCGTAAATCACTTCTCTGATCTCCAAAGACCTTGCTGGGCTGGACACACACTTCATGTAATGCTGAAATGCGTGGGGTACCCAAATGGTGACTCTCTCAGTTCCCTCTAATTATTTTGAGCATTTCAAATTAATAAATCGCCAGCTTAAAAATGTGGGCAAGTAAATGACTACTCCCAGGCTGAAACATATGTGCCAAATCCCAGGTCAAGCTACGTACGTGGCACATTTTTAATGTGCATGTGCAGCAGGAGTTTGAGTCTCAGACCAGCATGTCATACAGGCTATATCAGCATGACATACTAGCATGGCATGACTGAAGAGAAACACACCGTTCTCCTCTTCGTTAGTGTTATTTTCCCTATGAGATCACACAAAAAGCATTAGGCCCATTTCTGTGGGGTAAAGAAATCCATTAGTTTGAACAGAACTCAACCCAGCAATGCTGTATGACACTCTGAAAAAGGATCTGGGGACAGGCAGGAAATTAACCCATCCTGGCTCTGCTGTAAATCTGGGTGACAGGTAGGAACACACAAGACAGGGTCATCTGAAAAGATCCACGATCTCTTGCCAATGTAAGCTATTACTTTCTGTTTGTTGATTCCTCTGTGGACCAAACAGAATAAGCAGAAGCAGAATGAAATGTCAGCTTGTGTCACTCATGAGCTATGTGCATGTCATAAACCAACTGTCCCTCTCTCACACAGAAGAGTTCCCTTCACTAGGAAAGGGAGCTCAGCATTTTATTTAAAAGTCTATGCCTGTTTCCTAAAATGATGCATCTGTGGAACTCTTTTCAACGTGGGTCTTGAGAGAGGGAACCAAAATTCATCAGGGTGCCTGTCATCTCCAGCCTGCACTGGCTGGAATGCTTCCTGAGAAGTGGTATCCAGTCTTGGTGCTAAACTAGATGGCAGGCAGGTTCAGGACCCGTGCAGCCGGGTGCATTTACTCTCTTGAAAACTGTATAAATATTCTGCCTACTGAGGGCTCTGGTCAGCAGCTTTCCATAGTCTGACACTGAAATACCACAAAGCTGGTTGAGGAATATTTTCAGTACAATGTTCTTGACTCTGGTGTGCACCAGACATAATCAATGACACTGGCTTCTATGCCTAGGGGATATGATGCCCTAAGTGGTAAATAATGATAACACACTTGCAAGTGCTAAGTAAATATAATCCCATGGTCAGATGAAACATTTCTAGATGTTCCTTGTATGTCATGCATGCACAGAACCCAATGTGCCACTGAACTGGTAACATCCCAAGCCTGGGCTTTGGATCTAGTGGATCTGCAGTTGGAAGGTCAGTGCTATTTGTTGACGAGCATGGTAGGATGGTTGGCTCCTAAATAATCCAAGTTGGTCATTTCGTATCACACACTTCCATTCTCAGTTCTTTACAATGACTTCTGCAGTGAGTTCTTCTCCTGATGCTTCTTTACAAACAAGGCCACCTATTCTTCCACTTCATCAGTACACACTAACCACTTGTCAAGATTAAGCCCAACATTAAGCCCAGCCCTCCAAATCTCTATAGCATTTTTAATTACGTTGTTACTACACAAGTGAAAATGAGTACTGCTTCCAGCCAAGAAAGGCCAAGGGATGAAGACAGCACTAGCACCATCACATGGACACTTTGTTCCAGTGTTAGCAACACCTTACTGTGTCCTGCATGAACCTGCCTGGCTTCATTTAGCACCTTTTAGCTTCTGTCTTTTACAGTGAATGTCAGTGAACCCTTCTATGTGGAAGCACCAAAACCACCATCAGATAGGCACCTGCCCTGTACTTTATCGGTAGAGAGATTACATTATCTCAGTATTAAGTCCTTTCAACATTCTCTTATCACCAGACTCTTCCTGCCAACTGCCCTGATCCTGAACCAAGGAAACACTGTGGCTCCATTGGCACGGCACCACAATGTGCCCTCACCCCACGGCCCATGAGCGTGCTTTGTGGTTTTGGAATATACTTTGTAGGTGTACATGGCTCCTCTTCCTGATGGGCACATCACTTTGTACCTGCTAGTGTTAAAATCTATTCTGGTTTAACACATCAGCTTGACAACTGATCCGGATAGTGCCCTGAATTTCTGATGAGAGGAGGCCTTCTTTGATCAATAAGTGTCTTCTAAGAAAACAGGATCATAAATAAAACAGATTTAGTTTTTAATAATAGAATTAACATCTAATAGAAACCCTAGCAGGCAGGAGCAAAGCTATTATTATAAACCTTACTTTCAAACCTTTACTGTCTTGGGAACTTTTCATAAATAATTCTTGCCTGTATAACAAATCTACTGCTTGCCCTTCAATTTTCACATGGCTTAACTTCCCCTGTTTTGGGAGGGTGCTAGAAAGACCCTGTTGTACCTTTGGAAAGCTGACAGTACATTTAATAATATTTACTCAGGCACACAATGCCCTGACCCACTTTCAGATCCCCACTTAGGAAAGGGCTCCCCACACAGCGCCACACTATATGGGGACATTTGTAAGAAGGGACTACAGCAACAAAATCCTATTTGGAAAGCCATTTGCCCTTAAAAGAACAATGTTTCAGCTAAAGGTTGTTAGTGGCGCTGGAACAAGTGGGTATAATTGACCATGAATTCACTTAAGCTATGAAGAGGTATTTTAACTACCAGAAAAGCAATTATTTAGAATAGGCTTTGACTAAAGAAAGTAGGGGCAAAAATACCCTCAGTTTCATTTATAACAAGACTGACTGGCTTATAATGTGAAAGAGTTGATGTGGTTATAAAGAATATTACTGACACAGATGACTTGGGAAGTCCCTGCCAAATGCTCTTCTTATTTATATCAAGAAAGAGAAAAACCTTGCTGCAGGAAAAGAAGGAATTTGCAAATACTGGAGAGCAGGATTTCATACCTTTACCATGTTGCTATTTGAATTCAGACAAAACTTCTTCCTAAGTGGCAGAATCTCCTTTTCCATTAAAATGCTAATAGGAAGGTTAACTTCAGTTTAAAGCTTTGCAAAAAACAAAGGAGCACAAGCAAAAGAATTTAGTTTGAGGTTATAATTTGGAAAAAACAAACTACCAAGTTTAAGCTAAATGGGATTTCCACTGAGAAAGAAAACTCAGAGAAAAAAACACAACACAACGAAGTGGGGAGCAATTCTAACACCTGCATTTGCTTATGGGGCACGGCCATGGGCTAATGATTTCCTTTACAAAACATGCATTCTGTGGTAAAAATTGATGCCTCCTCAGTGGAAGTGTATCACACAATAGCCATTCCTTTTGGAGACTGCGAAATTTACTGAAACATGTTACTCACCTACCCCCCTGATGTAAAGAGAGCACTGCACAGTTCCTGGGCTGATTTACATGGGCGCACAGAGAATGAGTCCTTAAAGTCTGTGCAGGAATCAGCAGCACACCAGTTTGCAGAAGCTTCTGTGCATATCCTGCAGTATCTGAGAGATAAGGCTCAAGTCCATAATGATACCCATGTGTGAGCAATGAATGCAAGTCTGCCTTCAATCTTTCATCTGAGAATCTGGGCTCTTATTTCAGACTTGATTATCCCGATGTTTGCTCATCAGCATATGGGGAACATGCAGACAAGTGAACATTTTGACTTAACCAAAATTCAGCTGTGATTACCAAATGGCCTTATCCTTCAGTGGTGCAGACAGAGACGTAAAAGCTCAGATGGCGTAGAAGATATAGATAGCTTCATCCATACTGAGCACATGCCCCTTCTTGCCCTTTTGACAAAGGAGACTGCATGCAGTATGAGAGTCAGGCTGTGGAGTTCAGAATCACTAATTACACAGTGTGCTTGAGCTGCTGCAATATTGCAAATTAAATGAGAATTTCAGAGCTGAATGCAGTCAAGGGGAAGAAGAAGGTAAAGATGAAAAGAGGAAACATCTCTACACCCAACAAATTTCCACTGTGCAGCCCTGAACTGTGCATCCATACTGGTCTGTAGGCAGTGGTTTCCAATTCAATTTAACAAACAGTTGCATCAAAGCCATGCGAAAACTTGTTTTTTAAGCAAACCCCAGGCAACAGCCTCCATATTTACACACAATCTGAAACATGCTTGTAATATGGTCTAAGTTCATTTGCTTTTTAGAATCTAGGTTTTATTCTCAGACTAACAAAATGAGTGGAGAAAGGATTTCTTCTGAGGACTGTACTTGCTATTTTCACTGCTTTCTACATCTTTCCAGGAACAGAGGTATCTGCATTCATTGATGATAATTCTAGCCTGAGGAATCCAAATGGTATAAGATTTCTTCAGTTGGAAGACAAGATGTGTTGATCTACACCAGAGTTACATGAGCCTGACCCACAAGGAAGTTTTTATTTCAATGATCTACCACAAAAGCGGGTGAGATAACCATGATACATTGAAAGCTTAGAAAAAAACCTAACTAAATCTAGTGCTAAGCAAATATTTCCTACACCACAAGGAGCGTCCCTGCAAAGATGCAACACATCTCCTTAAGTTCAAAGTATTCCACATGCAGGAGGAAAATTGAACACTGTCAATACGAAGGCTATAAAACTGAAAAACTAAAGTGCATATCCTGCTTTTCTTACCATTTTTTGTGCAACTGCTATGTGAAAGGCTGTCTCTTCACCTTGGTTTCTCACAGTTCCTCATTGTCATCCTGAGAGTTCATAAACAAAAGCACTCAGGAGGAAAGCATTCTCTCAAGCCACTTAACATGGCAAAGTTCAGATGCACATCGCAGTATGACAGCTAACAGTCCTGCAGATCAATGGACATATATAGCTACATAAGGTGGAGTAAAACTATCCCACAAAAACAGAGTCTGAAGAGTGGAGCTCACCTTTTCTGTTGGGCTGAGGCACACCATAGTGTAATAGCATTATATGCAACATAATTTGTAGTTGCCTTAGATGATCTTCAGCCCCACAGATAAGAGATGTTATTCACTGAACTGAGGAAACTCACCTTGTTCAAATGTAAGACAAACACGAATTCCCTTACTGGCTTTGTTTTAGAATTACAGAATAGGTGGAAGACTGACAAAACTATGACAGTGAGCAACTTTATGCCAATTTATAAAGTGACCACTGCAATTGATGGTGTAGATACAGTATTACAAACCAGCATAACACTAAAAATATCCAAGTGTCATTCTGCTACGTCAAATCACCTCTCACAGACACAGCGCAAAACACAGAATGAAAACCCCTCACATTTCAGAAGTGCCTTTCACAAGCGCTGCCTCCTCCCATGAAACTGCAAATAAACAAATAAATCTCACCTTAAATATGTTTGACTTAAATTCTAAGAGACTACCGTGCATGCTACTGTTAAACAGTAACTTCCACAAGATGATTATTGTGTTATCTAGCCAAACTCAGACTCGTCCTTTTGATATTGTTCTGGAGGTTCACACAGGGCCTGTCTATATCCATGAACATTTTAATATATCATGATTGTCTGCAGGAGAACTACAGCTGTGAATTTCATCAAATAATTTCCCTGAGTCTGGGATTGAGACATTAATGTAGCAGACATTGTTTCTGATTTTCTGCAATACTTGGGGATGCAGGGTCTTTCATACATTTTAAAATCTAATATTAAAAGCCTCATTTGCAGGCCTAAGGAGAGCACGGAGAATGACATTACTGACTCCCAAACAAACTGTGCACTTGGATGTTATTCCTGTTAGTAAGAGTTCTACAATAAAAAGGTACATTAATCTGCAACATTTTTAGAGGACTCCAGTGTAAACAGCTAGCAGGATGTTCAGATTTCTAAGAACTATGTACTTTAAAATCAATAGTACAACTGTTGGTCACAATTTAACTGCCAAATACTTGGACAACTCAGTACACCAAGTGTTCCGAAGAATTAAATGGGACTGATGTGATCACAGAATGCACGCACACTCCCTGTCAAATCTTGGCCAATATATGGTGGAGTTCTCACGCTTTGAGGACCTTTAGTGCTTGAAAGGGTCTCAGGAGTAGAACTAATGACAGACAGATAAATACAAGCACCTAGATGTAAGCTAGATATATTTCATTGCTACACTTTACTGAGAGCAAACAAACCTCTGACAGAAAATGTTGAGGCACCTGTAGAGACCATCTTCACCATTCCCCCAGTCCAAGGGAGGCCCAGCTCCACCTTCAATAATCCTCTACTACCGCTGCTTTCCTGACAAGCGTTGATCGAGCCTGGTTTTCAATATTACAGTAAGATATGCAAGCTGACATGGACTCAGTCTGAAAAGTGTTTTGGAAGCCTGTTCTTTAATACTTCATACAATTTTCATAAGCAAAGCTCAAGTATTCTCTTTGGGCATTTAGCCCAAACTAAAGTACTCCAAGTGAGCTAATGCAAGTAAACATATTCAGAATCAGACAGTACACACAATTCTCTCGTAACAAAAACATAGACAGAATGGACAACCATTGCCTTCTTCCTTTATCGTCTTATTTTACTCCTCCCAATGTATCTTGGTGTGTGGTTTGCCTTACATGCAGTCAAACACGCTGTTGTCTCATTTTCAACTTGGCATCCACTGTAACCACCAGACCCTTTCCAGCAGCCCTCTGTGCAGGAGTAAATTGCAGTCCCTAAGATTGTTCACACAAGGCTAAACATCTTCAGCTCCCACCGGCACAAAACTACCTGTTCTTAGTGAGATGAGGATATCAGATTCCTTTAAGTTTGGGTTCACTGCTTCTCAAGTGTTCTCCACCTTCCCTTAGGCACCTCACTGAAATGTCTTAATACTCCAAAATCTCCTCACATGTCCCCAAAGAAAAACTGGGAATGGGAAGTTCCCAGTTTAACACCTTTCTTCATTAGGAATGCTTGAGGAAAGGCTTTAGCTATTTTTCTAGCCATTCAGCCATGATGGGAAAAATAGCTGAAACTTTTCCAATTATTGAACTTCTAAAAAGTTATCTGAGGGATGGGAACTTGCAGCTGCCTCATATTCAGTGATTAAGTACAATAGCTAGGTCAAATTACAATGGCAAAAGAGAAGGCTGGCTCGAGGCTTTCAAATCTCTGTTCTGTGGTACTATGCCCAAGGCATACTTTTCAGGTCTTATTAAAAGAAATCCCCTCAAGTATTTTGTGGCCCGCTGCATCCTTTTCTTATTCAAGACAGGCTTTAGTTCAGGATTCATCATTTTTTAAATGACAGGTGCTACTGTATTCTTTTATAATCATTTTTTTTATTATTATTATTATTTGACCAGATTGTGACCTTGTCCTGTGCTGTGCTTTCTTTGGTTCCACTGTAAAAATGTTCTCGTTAGATAGGCAATCATTAAGATAGGGAGTCTTCTTTTGACAAAGATTTGTCCCTTGATGACACCTTTGCTTCAAATGTTAGGCTATAATATTCATTTTATGCATATACTTACACATCCAGAATAGAGAAGATACTCAGAAGGGATGGCCAGCTGCCTGCCCATTCTGCTGGTTCACCTAATAATTAGCACTAGCTCCCGGATTAAGAGGATCTTTTGGTGACATTTTCTGTTAAAACACTGCAGCAAGTTACATTCACACAGCCAGCAAGAGAACATTATGCAGGGATCAGAGGCATATACTATACATATACATATATCCTATCCCAACCACTGCTTGGTTTGCTTCCACAGCATTTTCCATGATGAACTGAAGCTGTTCAGTGCCAGAGGTTCACTTCACTTTGAAAACCAGGTTACTGAAGGCTTCTTACTGAAAGCTTCAAAGTGGAGCTTGAGAAGCACAGGCCATGTATACACTTCTCCAGTACACTGTTGATGTACCCCACATTGATTTCACACCCCCTCCCCTTTTTCTTTTCTTTTTTTCATTGTGTTTGAAATACTGTGCCCCAGCAGCAGCAGTGCTCACTAGAGGACATGCAAATGGCTATTCAGCACTGGAAAGTGTCAGTACGCCCACACTGGGTTGTAGCTTCATTCAGTTAGGGACTTCCAACTTGTAGCACAAACTTAATCTTTGAGAAATTGCCACAAAATGTCCCACTAATACAAAGTCAAGATTGTATGTTCTCAACTGACTTATCACTAAGGAGCTTATCTCACCAGTCTGTAATGGGTGCTATGCTCATTTTTATCAGCATGCTTTAAGATAATGAACTAAAGACAACTACTCAGTTGAGAGTAGGAAGAGTACATGAATCTGCATAGATGTGAGTATCTTATCTTGCCACTCCAATTAATAAGTTCTCTTACACTAATGGGAATAAATGCATTATTCTGACTACTGAGGATAAAGCTTATAACTCACAAACATTCAGTTTATGTCTTAAAATACATTTCAGTGTCAAAATACCTTATGCACAATTTAAATCTGCATCACTCTGCATGAAGCATCTCAAAGGCAAAATAGAGTTTTGGTATGTAGTGTGATTCTTCAGTAATGCAAATATCAAAACTATTTTAGACTTCTTGAAAAATAACACCGCATTATTTTGCAGATGAGTTCTGACCACCACACAGTGAAAGGGAAAGCCCAGAGGTGAGCCTGTTTATAAATGTTTGATTTCTGGTATTATTATTTTTTAAAATCTGTTTGTTGTGAAATTATATTGTTTGAAAACAAAAAGGTGAAATTTACAAACTGCAATGTAAAGCTCCATGACCAGACCATGGTTCATACAGCATTTTAGAGATTAGAGACGGAAAGGTAAGATGAAAGACTGATAAATTAGTACAAACCTTGTTCTTTATTGCACATAATTTAATGATTAAACTTAGGATGGATTTTGTTTCACAGGGCTCCACAAATTTGTACACAGTATGATCAATATTGGTTGCAGGTATAGTGGATGTGTTGCCATATGAACTAATTGCAAAGCTGTCACACAGCCCATACTGCTGCCAACACAGTTGCTGGGGAGGGCTACCAGTATCTGACTGGTACGTGTGCCTTCCCTCATGTGGGTCATGCAGAGAACTCAGTGGAGCTCAGTATGGTGTGGGAACACCAGAGCGACTCTACTGAGGCAAGCATACTCTGTGGATATCAAGCATGATTCCCACATACTTGTCTTTGAATGTCATTATTTACTTAGATAAATCCTACTGTTTAAGAGAACAAGCGGCTAGGGGCCAATATGAGGAACTGAAGCTGCAGCCCCTTGAAGGTAAAAGTCCCACAGGATTTTAGCAATAGAGATTTGAACTTTCTGCAAAATTAAAAAGTCCAGCTATGTAACTTAACAGAGTTAACCTGCTCCAGAAGGCCTCTCCACCACTGCAAAGCAATCTTCAAAATAAGTGTGATTCTGGGGACAGTTACAGTCATAGTTTTTCTATGGGTGTTACTTGAACAGAATAAATATTCGGTAATTTTATAAAATTAATGTACTGCTGGACAATAAAAAGCAGAACAGAAAGTACGTATTTGAGGGACATCTATATGCTCCATCCACAACATAAGGGAATAGAAAACAAGTGGTAAGCTAGCTAGACTACTGCAAAATTTATCATTGGGACTGAAATAATTGACTTACTTTTCCGCTCCACTCTGCAAAATGTGTGTTAATGATATACAAAACACTACAGTAGATGGGAGGAACATACAACCCAAGGATTACTTACCCAAGTATAGCTCAAACTGACACCTCTCTCTAACTTTCTCAGGCTTTTTGCCCCACTTCTCTTTCATGAGACAAACCACCCTTAATATGTAAGACTACCCATACTAAGCTCTCCCGGCTGCCACTTGGTAAAAGAAACATGTTGAATCAAAGCACTCACAAAGATACAAGTATCTCCCAGATCAGCATACCCCTGTCAAGAATATCCCTAACCCTGCTGCAAAGCAATAATCTACATAATTATGAGGAATCCTGCTGAAACGAGTGCGCTGTGGCAAGGCAGAGCGCTGCGAGAGGCTGTGCCAGGCTCTGTCAGGGAGATGCATCCGGGAAATCCCACACTTCCACACAGCCTTGCTGAACCTTACACAGAAGCCAGAACATTTGGCATCTCACTGAGCCCTGCATGCTATCAAAACAAATAGATATAAGTACTTAGGCTACAAAACAAATAGATATAAGCACTTAGGCTACAAACAGACTAAAAGTCGAGTTAAAGGTTACAAGCATATTCTCCTCCTCTGCTTATTCCTGTTCCTTGGTTCAATGAGCATATGGCACATGTACAAACACACTGGGACAGCGAAACTGCTGCAGAGGCGCCCTCTTTGGCCCCAGATGATTCTCCTCCAGCACTGGCCAGAAAACAGGCTCAACTTCTCTACAGTTCAGCTCACCACTGTCCTCCCAGGGCTGTCTATATCTCCATTTTACAGAGGAGAAAGGAGTACTGCCCAGATCAATACATCAGAGCTGGAGCAGAACACAGTGAGAACACAGGTCTCAAAATACTCAGCCTCCAAAGTTTTTGTTTGTTTTGATGTGGATTAATGCTTTTAAGCACGTCTTCTTATGCCTCTCAGGAAAAGCACTGTGTCGTATCAGAAAGTCAGGCAAAAGACTTGGTTTGGGTTCAGCTTCATCTCCTGGGGTATGTCCCAGAACTATGCAAACACAGAGGAGGTTACTCCCTACACTCAGTTCCTATGGGATCTCCTTCCTGAAGCAGCGCTTGAGGTAAGCTAGCTAGGAGTGATGCCACAACATGGAGCCTTGGTCATCACCAGTGTGACAACACGCAGGAGCGATGACTTGGGTTTTTTGTGAAATACAGATGCAACCAACTGATTTCAGGTAGTGCTACAGTCTTACATCCCATTTCCTATTACCAACTCTCCAGAAATCATAGAATCATAGAATAGTTAGGGTTGGAAAGGACCTCAATATCATCTAGTTCCAACCCCCCTGCCATGGGCATCCTTTCAAGTGTTAACATTCTCCAAAGATCCTATAATATCCAATCCTAAGACACAGCAAAAGTTGTGACAGGATAAAGTGTGAAAAGCAATGAAAATCCTTCCTGCCATATAGGGAAGACAATTTTCTGAACAAAAAAACTCAATATGAATGAAATAATAAAATCACAGAATGCAATACTGAAATAAATGTCTTCGAAAAGTAAGCCATGCTCAAACTAGTAACACAGCTATGGGACAAAAAAGAAATCTTGGGAACAGCAGCTGGAAGAATCAAGAAATGCTGTAGTAAACACATACAAACCCACATGAAATATTAAAGTATCATCACTTATACTGACATGATTTCACGCTCAGAATTCCTTGGCAGCCAATTATTTCTCATCACAAATCCAGCTTGCTGCTTGTGCTACAAATCTCAACTGACTCTAATAAGGAACTAATTAACAAAGATTAGCACCCTTTTTGTGTAACAAGCCACAAAGCCAATCAAGACAAGATGATAACAAGATGCAATCAAGAGGTATTAAAGACAACAAAATAGTGCCGAAGACTAGGAAGAAATACGCTGCGAGACAAGAAACATCCAACCCCAAAGTCTTCTTTCTCATCAGTTGGTTGCTTTGCATTTTAGATATTCTTTCAAACTGCTAAAGAGAGGACAAGGTTTACTCTGACAACTGAGAGCTCTGCTGAGTTATTGAGACTTACGGACTCTAGGAAATCTTTGTCCTGTTGTCATCCAGCACCAGTAAGGGACTTCCTAATTCATTTGTCAGGGAATATAATAGCACTACCCTGCACACAAGCTAGAAAACACACAACAGGCTCTGGTATCAGTCCCCAGGGCTACACTGCAGTTCACAGCAGAAGGCATTTGTCCCTTTGCACATATCTCTATGCTGTGCGGGAGCAGTCAGCTCAGCTGGGGACAGCACTCCTAGATGCACTCACCCCAGAACAGGGGTGGCATGAAGCAATTCCCTTTTCAGTGCTGAGGGCAGATAACGAAACACTGCAATGGGAACATGTTCATGATGTTAATCACCTGTGACAACAGCATTAAATGGAATGATTCTCAGACCTTGAAACCACTTAGGCTACGACACCAAGGGAAATCCTAAAGCCTGATATGTGTACAGTATGCAAGCCAAGACTGAGAGTCTGGGTCAAACTTAATTCATGTCCATTTTCTATTCTTTACAATTGCAATGATTTAGGGATAATCAGAAAATAGCAATTCAATCTGGCAGGGAAGTGGGAGGAAATAGGTTTTTTTTTCCAAATTGCTTCTAATCTGATCTTTCTTTCCAAAAAACACTGAATAACTATCACAACAGGAGACATCAGAACAAAAGCAGCAACGGCCTGGTAGAAAGAGCAAATATTTAGAGATGTGAACTTCAGTCTCCCTGAGGTGACTGCATGAACAAGCAGCCTCCTGGCTGTTCCTGTACACTCTTACTTTTGCCAATGCCCTGTCATTTCCAGCACTATCCGTGCATTTCCGTGGGCAGGTCCATATCGATGAGACAGCTTTTCACAAACCAGAAATTTTAAACATTTGACAGTTGGGTTTTCTTTGGCAATTAAATATGTATTTTTTAAAAATAATCGCTGTCTCTTAATCATGTATAATTGCACAGAGGCTGTATTAAAACACAGCTGTTAATGTTAGGAGCTAAAACAACTCCAACTGTAAAGAGTTCTTGAGTAATACCTAAAGCTTCTATAAAAAGCAACATGCCAATTTTATCATAAATTTCTGCTAAAACATAAGTACAGTAAGAAATGTGATACTTTCATACCTTGTCTGTATGAAGATCTAAATCACCACAAAGTAATTCGCATTTGAATCTGAAAGTCATTTAATTACTTCTAAATGGAAATAAGATGGGAGTTAAAAGGCACCATATTCACTTAAAGGCCTGTGATCAGATCTCTCCACAGAACATCTCAATACTTCAAGTATTTCCCCAGTAATAGTGTTAACATTCAATTCACAGGATATACTTTATTAGCTACCTTTGTTTTAACAAAAAGATGTTTCACATTTCCATCCGCCTATCAAAACCCAAATGCAGTAACAGCTTGGCTTCTGTAATGAATTCCACAGTAACCTGCATTAAGAACCAAATGTGGAAAAATATGTCTGATCTGAAACGAATCATAATGACAGCCAGAAAAACAGCCATCACTGACCGCTGATGTACCCTCCTCCCTGCCCGACCCAATATTGGCTGGAAAGAACTGCCCCAGTCTCAGTGTGCCGTCCATGCTGCCTGCCCAGGAGCTCCCACTCTGGTCTCTTGTGCCCCAGCAAGGTTGTGACGTGCACTGCTGCCAGGCAAACACAATCCCTCACCTGTGCTGTGGAACCTCCCACTCAACCTTAAAAGTTAAAAAGAGGGTCTCCCAGAAAAAGCAGCAGCTGTGGAGTTTATCAAAGGCCTGTCTCAAAATGAATAAATTACACGCTGTAATTTCACCATTACGCATAATTGCATAATGAGAGATCACTTCAGGAGTTCTGTAACTAGAGATAGCCAATGGTCAATGCAAGGCAACTACAAAAACTCACAGGATAAAAAACACCTGAAGGGACCATACAGCAAATGGGAACACAGAGCCATGTAGTCTAGAACACCTCTAGACCAGGTTGAGACCACAGCAGCCTTCCCTGGTATATCATGGTATGCAAGAGCTCACTTTGAAAAGCACAATACCTGGGTTCAAAAGCCTCTATTCCTCATGGTAAATAATTAATTATTCTGACAGAGTAAATTTCAGCAGGTACCAGAACACGTGCAGGCTGACAGCTTGTATCCGTGCAAATAGTTTCACTGTGAATGCCCATTTCTGAGCAGTATCTGGACATCATGTTTTTGCCTGCCTATGTCTGTGTGTCTACATGCACATGAAGCTTCCCCTCTAAGAAAATACTGGGGATGTGAGGAAATTATGCATCTGTTCCCCTTGCTGACACCACTGAAATAAACATCTGAGGAATGGAAAAAAAACAAAACAAAATCCAGAATTGTGAAAAATGCCCGGAAAGAACCCATGGGTGGATGATAGTGGATGAGATCACTCATCAAAACAAAGCAAACATGCCCCCTTTCTCTTGCCTCCCCATGTGTGAGGCAGTGTGAAGTGCTCCATGCCTGAGATTTTATCATGTACTTTCACTTCAGAGCTAAAAGACTTCCTGGGATATACAGGCAAGCTGGCCTTCTTCAGTTACTGCCAAAATGTGCTGCTGCTCCTCATTCCATATTTCTCCTGCTCCTCCCCCCCCCCCTCCCGCTGCTCGG
>JAOEHY010011795.1:0-16394 GCA_025447955.1 Psilopsiagon aurifrons
GTGTTATACCTTAGTTACTAAACTGTTCTTATCTCAACCTGTGGGAGTTGCATTCTTTTGATTCTCCTTCCCATCCCACCCAGAGCAGAGGGAAGAAAAAGGGGGAGGTGAGTGAACAAACTGCATGGCTGATTTATGGCTTAAACCACAACAGTCATGAAGAGATGGTGTTTTCTGGAAGACAGTCTTTTGGTGTGGTTAAATTTTATTTTGTAACTGTATCATGTGCAGATGAAGAAGTGGTGGTGTGAGAAGGGTATAATTTTTCTTCTTTGCTGCTAGAAATGGCCCACAGCTTTTCTTTTTAACCAATAAACTGAAATCGGAAGAGTCCAGTCTTCTGGGCAAGTGTAGCAACCTGGCAGTGTGCAGGAATGCATGCTGGAAAGGAAAAGGCAATGAAAGAATTTGTGGTGTCATCTAACAAAGTTATGTGTTCATCTAAGAATGTGCCAAAACTGCTTTTGATCTTCTATTGTACTTTGATGCACGCAATGCAAAGGTGTTTGTCGCCTTGTCTAGCTTGATTAATCTGGGGGACAGTGTGTTCTGCTGCCTTCCCCTGTGTTTTCTTTCATTTCACTTTGCTCAATTTAAGCAAGTAGAATCAGTGAGGCAGTAGAAGAATACAAATGCATGCACCTACTACATTTTACCTACAATACCTGAGTCTCCCTTTATCTTTTCCTGTCTTTTACACAGTATGGAATTCCTCAGTGACAGACAAATATACATGTATTTCAACAAATTAAACTTATGGCTGTGCTGTCTGCCATATGAACAGCTGTTGGATTCACAATGTATCACTTCCCATCCTAGCTGTAGACTAGAAGTAGGCATGAATTGTGTGCAATTTCCTGAAAACTAGGAAGTTTTTCCTCTGCTTCTGCAGAGAGCATTTCTGACAAAGAGACCAACAGCTTGTGGTTACTTGGGAGTCTAGATAACTGCATTAGAGTATGAATGCAGCAGTGAGGTGGCCTACATGTGGAAAATGAGGTAATGTATGTGGAAAATGAGGTAATGTATGTGGAAAATGAGGTAATGTATGTGTAAATGTTTAGATCATACATTTGGATGTGCCTTATTGGGAATGTGGGAATTAGATAGGCACACACAGGGTGTGGATTCTTGGAAATGCAAAGTCCCCATGCCAAGTTCGGAGCACTTGGATGCCACTAAAATACTTCACTGTATTTATACTGTCTGAATCACTCTTTTTCTCCTTGTTTTCTCTTCATTGTATTGTAATTGTACTTGTGAAAACATACTCTTTGCAATAAGTGGTTAAAATGAACACAGTGGCCCTGCTATTTACTGAAAAAAAATGTGGTTACTTATCAACAAGCACTGTTAATGGAATCAGAAAACAAGTTTTATTTGTTAGTACTTTTTATGTTTACATTAAATACCCAAACGATTAGGCTACCATTTTAGTGAAAATCCATTCTCTTTTCCCCTTTGTAAAGAAGGTGATACCAATATAATGAAAGGTGAGAGGGTAACTTACGTTTGTTGACTACTAATTCAGCAGTATAGCTTCTGGAAATTTTTGTTGTATATTACTGCTGAAGAATTTATAACTTGGAGAAGCTGGTGATAGCAGGCTTTAAGCCCCACAAACTCCCCAAGCCACTGGATTAAAGAATCTGCTGTATTCTGTGTAGTCCCTGAAGCATACTTTAATGGTTCGGCTGAAAGGGTATAAATCACATAGGAACTCTTATACGAAATTTCATTGAGGTACTCCAAGACAGTCAAATGCTTGCATTTTCTGTAATGTAATAGAATCATAGAACAGTTAGGGTTGGAAGGACCTGTATTTGGAGGCCTAACAAATAGAATCTTTGCAGCAAAAGTTATGCAATCTATGTTTTTCATTTTTTTTAAGTTCTGTAACTTTGTATTTGTATGTTTTGTGGAGTTCTACTTTCTTTAGCTACTTTTATTTCAGAATTTATATATTTCTTCCTATGCTTTTCAAGTCATAAGTGGGAATTGGAAAGCAGGTATGATTTGCTCATGATTCATGGGTGTGATGTTTTGGTGGTATTCTTTTGTTTTCTGCAGGGTATTTTTTTTTGTTGGTGGGGTGTTTCATTGTTGGTTCCCCCACCCCTAAACATGAACATTCATGGCAGTTTTCAATGTGTACTTTCAGCATGGAAATATGTCTTCTTTTTTTACTTATGACTAAATTTTTGTATATTAATAGAAATTATACATAATTATTCTCTTTAAGGAACTACCATGGCTGAGAAAGTTAGGGTTTTTTATGTATAACTACAAATAATAAAACATGTCAAATGAATAAAGGTCTAGGAAATTTTTTGTGTGTCAGTTGAATTGCAATTAAAAAGGGAGTTCTATTTACTACTTCAGTCCTTCCAGAAGTCTTTCTTGCAGCTAAATTCAAAGGCTACTCAATTCAAAATTGCCTTATTAGTGTCTGAACAGATATCACAGTCATGACAATGAGATTGCAATAAACTGTGTTTTGTGAGGTAAAGAAATAAAATATAAATACCTAATGCAAATGTTTTAGGAAAAAAGTTGGAGGTTGCCACATTTTTCTTCCTGAAGAATTTGCATAATATATTTAAATAACATGAACACATTATACTCAGTTTAGTTATCAAAAGTCAGAATTATGATAGTAGTCTGCAATAATTAATAAAATATCTTCAGGAAGGTTAGCCTTCTAATTTAGTCTACAGTCTTGAAGAGGTTTGTCCTTCCAATTCCAAATTCTGCAGCTCTTTAAAACATTCAACTGTCTGCTGCCAGTGTTCTCTACTCTATATTTCAAACAATAAATGCAATCATAATAAAAAATACAGCTAGTGTAATTCTATAAATTTGCATTATACTGTCAGAGAAACCATAATCCATAAGGCTATTACACCAAACATTCTGTTGCTTCTGAGTCCATGAAGTAAATGAAAAAGCACCATGTTCTCATATGCTACATAAAAGAACAGGAGAAATTGCAAGTGTTGGCAATAATGATTGAGTCTTATGTTCCTTGAAGACATTTTACATTATCCAAATTACAGTAGCAAGACTATGTCTTTAAAATAAGAAGACTGTTCTAGTTAATAACGTAATAATATTTTTCTATGGTTTAAAGAGCTTCACAGCTATTTAGTCCTTTTTGGTCCAGAAGCACCACCTTAAACATGTCAGAAAGCTTAGCCAATCATTCTTGCATGAGGAATGTAAAACCAGTCAGTAGTACAAAGTATCCACATTCATACTAGTTCTCTTCCCACAGGTTGTTTGAGCTCAAGTGGGATTTTGTCTATTTCCTTTTGTGGCTTTGTGGGATTTTTTTTTTTCCTCTGATGAAGATTTCTTTATCTTGTTTCCTTGTTACACTAAATTTTGGCTTTAGAGCATAAATCTCAGATAGTACCAATGTTATTCAAGTGGGCAGAAGTTGAGTCATTTAAAATTTTCTGATTTGGAATCTGCATCTTCAGTTATATAACACAATAAAAATACTGTTTTTCACCATATCAAGACTTAATTTTATCAGAATTAATTTGTGCATACTTGACATTATTAGTTTCTGACTTAATATTGTGAGAGTGCACGATGGTTAATTTATTTTCCTAAGTTAAGTACAAAGTATCTTCATTATGTTAGCTATCTGAGCTTTGACATTTCTGTTTTCTGTTTGTTTTTTTTTAAAAAAAAAAGGAAAAAAACGCAACCCCCAAACCAACCAAACAACAAAAATCAACTTGTCTTCTTCCTGAGGCATCAACGCTATTATGTGAAGAAGTGAAAAAAATAACTGAGCAGATATTTGTCAGCTCTTTCCATTTTAAGACTGAGGAAAATTTCTCTTATCAAGTGCACCTAGAACACATTTGGAATAAAAAAAAAACACACCTTTTTTTTTTTTTTTTTTTTTTACTTTTGAAATATATTTTTATGGAGAGTTCCCTCAGCTTTTTTTGAAATTATTTTTTTAAGATCTTAAAACACTATTTAGAATTACTTACTTGTACAGTTCCAGTATTTAAAATATAACCTTGAAAACAATGCACATGAACTTAATTGATTTCAAAAGCAGCAGAGAATTGTTCATGTCAAGTGCTGGGTAAATGTCATGATCATTATTAGATAAGATACTTGCCCCCATCCCTGCCTGCTTGTGTGTTTACTTATCAGAGCTGCAACAGCTTTGGACTTCTGGAGTACAGCTATTTCTTGGCTCCATGTTGGAATAAGACTTCTGTTCAACAGACACTCTCTGTTCCCTGATTTGCATGGTAAGGAAACCTAGGCACACTTGCTAGAGGCTGTTATGGCATGCAGTGCTCCAGCAGCTACTTTTTGTAGACATATAGGGGACCAGGAGCCCAGAGTATACTGCAATCACTCCCATCCACTATGTAGTAACATAAGAATCCAAAACCTAGTTATAGGGGAATTCTTCTAAAAATAGATTTGTAGAAGTAATGCACAGAAAAAATGGAAGAATCTACCTCCAAATAGAAACCCCACATTAACACTTAAGAATTAGTATGTAGTTATCACTGTTAAAAAAAAAAAAAAAAAATACAAACCAAAACCAAACCCAAAAATCTGCAAACAAAAGAAATTATGACTGTACTTTAGCCTCTCATATTATGAATGGTGATTTGGGGGGGATTATGTGACTGAGGGCATGAATTTAGAGCTTAGCCTTGAAGATATCAAAGCCTATCCATGAAGAACGAGGCACCAAAGGTATCCGGATGGGAAAGCAGAAGGCAACTGGATGGGAAAGCAGAAAGTATCTGGAAGAGCGAGCAAGTCAAAGGGAGTAATTTACTGCAGAACAAGAGCTTGACAAGATAACAGACTTCAGTAATGCAGCAAAGGGTCATCCAGTAGCGTGCTGCTACTAACTGATGTAACCAGTGGCTAAAAGACACATGTATGTTAAAAACTGTATATAAGTAAGAGTTTGTGATCATAAAAGGAGAACTTGTTTTTAATCACCAAAGAAGCATGTCACATGTTTGTCCGTCTCAGCCACAAAAGTGATTTTACTTGTAGTCCCTTCCCTTATCTGACAGGTGGGAACTAGCAGTAAACTATTCTATAGCTGACTGAAAGGAGGTACATTGAGAAGGACCACATGGGTGCTCATTCAGTTCATAAGTATACCCATATTTTCACTACAATTACCAGTCTAATTGCCTATGTTAAGGGTTTGGTTCTGCAGACATTTATGTGCATGCAGAACTCTACTTCAGTTAATACCCTGAGCAGAACTGCTTTCTTGCTTATATCTGTTATGACTTTTCTGTCTGATCTCAGTCTGCTTTTGTTTTTTTGTGCATATATGTTTCCACTTTAGTAGATTTCTGCAAGCTTGTGAAGTTTTTCTTGTTGTAAAAGAGGAAGTATATTAGAGATGGTAATGCTTTTTAATCTTCAAGGCATTTCTTTAAAAAAAAACCAGAACAACCCTCGTGTTTTGTTTTATATAAATGAGAACAAAGACATCTCATGCCACATTACAGTAATATAAAAAATAGCCTACTACCCCACTAGCAGCAATTACTGTGAGAGCATTGGCCTGCCAGGCTGCTTTCTTTGCTCTTTCACCTTTTACCACATTGAAAAAGAACCATAACCCCGCAATCCTTCTTTTATCACAACTCTGTTTATTTTTTTTTTTATTTTTAAATCAACCAGCAATATAACCTCTCACCATATAGTCATTAATAGTTTTTAGAGAAAACAATTGCTAAGGACTTCTTGAAAATCTAAATACAATGTTTCCTGGTTTAATCCAGGATTATGCTGATTTGTTCAGAGACTTCAGGTTGCAGATATACTTTGCCTTTTCGTTTTGTTCCCTATGTCCATTCTGCTGTTTTATGCTGCTGTTAATCTTTTAGTAATGATTCAACCAGCTTCCTAAATACTCAGTCAGGGCTCATTGTTTTATAATTCCCTGTATCATTCCAAATACCTTTGTATTTAAATAGCTACATAATTTGAAGCTACAGTTTCTTTTTGTGCGGCTGTAGCTGTGTGACTGATTGTACATCTTTGTTAGCAACTAAGCTATGTCATTTTAAGCCCTCCTGAAGAACTCTCAGGTGAGAACCATCTGCTCCTAGAATGTTTTTTCTTTCATATACTACTTTGGGCTCCATATGACTTCTCATTATCTGACAGCAACTCATCTTCATTACCTGAAGAGAGCAGTTCCAAAGCACATACCTTCTCAACTTCCTGACGCTGTAAGTTGACACAAATCAATCATTTAACATCTTCGCAAGGTGCTTCTCCTGAATTTCCCCATTTTCTTTTTTTTTATCCAAGCCTTATCTTTTCCAAGCTTTTTGAAGTAAAAGATAAAATTGAAAAATAATTCTAATATCTAAAAATATTGAGTTTTCTTAAATTTTGTATTACTGATAACCTCTCGTGTTTTTCACTAAGATTTTCTGGGATCAGCTCAAAAAGCAAAGCAAATCAGTACTGTGTCTCTTCAGATGAAAACGACAGAAACATGGAATTATACCGGGGATAAAATTTTTTATGTGTGTATTAAAGGAGGCTGTTCACAGAGTCTATACATTATTTAGAATTGGTTTGGAATTCAGATGCTCAACTACAGGTGCCCAGTGCCATTCTGGATGCCTGAGGGAACAGAAGAACACCTGTGTTTGCCTATGAACTCCACCCAGAGCTGGGGGAAGTGATTCAAGTCTTATATGAGATACGCATCTCTTTTGGAGGCAAAAATAATAGCACATAAAATATCTCAAATGACAACAGACACCTATGTTTAGGCAAATGTATCTAATGTTATATAGCAAGACTGCTCAGTCTTGAGCAATCTCATAGTCTAATTTCACATTTTCCTATTGGCAAATCTGTTGTACTTATTCAAAGCTAAATATCACTCTTTGATATTTGATAATTATATTGCCCTTAAAAGCTGGTGAATTTTGCATCAATTAGTCCCTAGGCCTGGATCCCAGACAAGGTTATTCTACAAAGTATGTGTTAAAAACAAATAAATAAACACAAGCAGAAATGTTAAGATACAGTCTTTCCAAATGTCAGCGTGAAAACATTAGGAAGGAAAGACATACTTGATGAGTGTTTCCAGTCCACTCACGAGCACAGTCCTTTTCAGTAATTGACATGGTTTTATGACTTGTCATGTCAAACCAGGTTGACCTCATGTGATCAAATTAGCAAATTCTGCAGTGTGATACTCTTCAGCTGCTCTTTCTTTTGGTCAGTTGGATGCATAGGCAAGGCCAGCTTGGTTTTTATTCTTCAGTATGCCATACATATATACATATGTGTGTGTGTGCATACAGAATATGATAGTCCAACTCAAAATTGTAATTAGAAGCTTAACGTCTTTTGAAATGGGTTAATAGAGGAGATTTAAACTGATATCACTTTCTTTCCCATTTTCACATAATAGATTTACAAGCTGTAAAGCTGATGCAACATACTCTGTAGAGGATTAACCCACTTGGGAGAGGAATTATGAAGATCCTTTCTGTGCTCTCATGCAGTAGCCTATGTATATAAGAAAATGTGGTAGTGTTATAGTTCCTAGGAAAAATACTATGAACATCTGCCACAGGGGGGTTCTGTGTTGCTTTTCAATCTTCTAGATTCCTATGCACATAATTTTCCTTCTTTCTTCCGTTCCTCACTGTGCCATATCTTCCAGTTTTGCAGTAATGACATTGTCTTCATTGATTTCCTAGCCACATGACCCAAAATCAAAATGAGAGGTGAACATTAGGCTAAGTGTATTCTTTTTGCCCTTATGCTGTGCTGAAATCAGATACGGTTGCTCTCACTCTAACAGTATTACTCCATTGAGTTTCAGCACACTTATAGTTCAATCTTCTGAATTTCTGACAAAAAAAAAAAACAAAAACAAAGGAATTAAGTACTGACACCAGACTAGTAAACTTAGCATATTTCCAGTGAAAAAACAATCCATTGACTATGCAAAATCAGATTTTCACACTATGATATGATATGCTGCAGTCAAAGCCAAATGACTAACAGCTGAACAAAGTTGAACAGTAGGGAACTGAATGCATTTCTCTTTGTGTGAAACTAATGTTCCAGTAACATATTTCCTTTCTCATTTCTCTATTTTCCTCAAAAACTTTGCAAGAAAGTGTTATATCTAGAAAATGTGATGTACAAAATTCTTTGTGTTTGATTATTAAACAATTTTAATATTCCTGATACTATTCAACATAATTTGTACAAAGTAAGAATTTAGATATGAGGACTTCGAAGTTCTTATTTAAGCCTGACATTGCTCTAATAACAAATATAAGAAATATGTATCTCTATTACAGAATTACAGTTGCAGAGTCCACACAAAGAACATACTGCATGGCAGTTTGTTGTTTTTCTTTTTTTCTTTGCAAAATGTTAGGCTAATATAATATCCATGTAGCCTCTTCCATTCTAGCCAAAATATATTTCATGTTTCTAGTCCTCTGTCTAGATATCTCTCTCTCCTTATCTTTGAAATCTTCCATTGCACACAAGTGCAACTTTAGTCTGACAAGGACAACAGAATAGAACCAGTAATGATATACACCCAAAAGTAATCAAGTATATAGCTTATTAACTGAGTCATGCCAACATGTAGAGTCTACTTTTTGTCTTTCTAACACAAAAGGCTCCTCAATTAATGTGCTTGTTACAGACATTTGGAATTGAAAATTATTATTCTTTGATGTGAATCAGGAAGCAGTCAAATCTTATCTGCACATCTGAGTGATATCTAGCTACTGTGGGCTTTTAAACCATGCATTTGTCTCTAAATTCTGCTTTGAAGCAATAGCTAAATTCAGAAGGGGATTCTGGGATAATTCTGACACACAGGCTTTCTGAGATCCTGGAAGTTCAGCCTTAGTTGCTGCCTAAACATGCAAATATCTAAATTCATGGGAGCTTCTGTTTCCCTTTTGTTTTGTTTGTTTGCTTTTTGAGTGTGTTTCTGTGCTGGGGGTGGGGCGTGGTTTTGTTTTTATTTTTTCCCCTTAGTTATCCACATTTCTGCTCCTGAACAAAGCTGATGATCAGTTAACAAGCTTTCAAAATGCAGCAGGATTTAGAAACTCATTCTTCTTACTGTGAATCTGTCTTTAATGACTACCCAATATAAATTTTAAATGTCTAACTCACATAAAGGACAAAGACAAGACAGAATTCATTTTGATAGTTTAGTAAATAGAGAATGTGATCAAGTATACAAAAAAAGACTACTAGATTTCATTTTTTCTAGCTATATGCACACACTACTCACTAGGATCAAGTCACTAGGAGAAAATCTCCTCTGAACAGTAAAGTTCTCTTCATTTTCAGAAAGCGATTAATCTGATTCAGTTTAGATGGCCACCTTGGAGATGAACTAATGAAAATTTTTCCTTTTGAAATTTTTGATTGGTTGGTTTGTTGTGGGATTTTGGTTTTGTTTGGTGGGTGGGGTTTTCTTGGGGGTCTTTTTTTTGGGGGGGGTTTGTTTGATTTGGTTTGGGGGTTTTTTTTGTTGTGTTGGTTTTTTGTTGGTTTTTGTTGTGGGTTTTTTTTTTTTTTCTAGAGTTGTGTATGGGTCTAGCCTGTGTTTAGAAAATCAAGTGCATAACAAGGACCAATGGTTTTCTTTCTTCTCTGCCTTATTTGGAACAACTGAAAGAGGACATCTATCTCATGTGAGAGTTGATATATTCAGCAGTAGTTTCTAAGGTACTATGAGGTAAATGTCTTTTTATGAAGCCATGGAACTTTTCTTTAGAGAAAGAAATACAGACTGGGTAAAGTTAGAGTACTGTTATTGAGTAAAGCATGAGTGTTACTACAGTTTGATAGTTTAGATAAACATAGAATCATACAGTAGTTAGGGTAGGAAAGGACACTAAGATCATCTAGTTCCAATCCCCCTGCCATGGGCAAGAACACCTAAGGCTAAACCATGCCACCCAAGGCTATGTCCAACCTGGCCTTGAACCCTGCCAGCAATGCAGCATTCACAACTTCCCTGGGCAGCCCATTCCAATGCCTCACCACCCTTACAGTAAAGAACTTCCTCCTTATATCAAATCTAAACTTCCCCTGTTTAAGTTTGAACCTGTTACCCCTTGTCCTATCACTACAGTCCCTAAGGAGGAGTCCATCCCCAGCATCCCTATAGGCCCCCTTCAAATACTGGAAAGCTGCTATGAGGTCTCTGTCTCGAAAAACGCCGGGAAAACTTGAACATGCTCAATATGAGTGATCAGCAAGCTTCAACTTTATTAGGCGATTCGTTACAGTTTTATAGGATCGTTAATTAGCTAATACATATTGCAAAACTAGAGCTCACTATTGGCTATGTTCTACAAGGCTAACCCCCCTTAACTTCCCTTATCTAGTTTCGTCATGCTCCTCCTGTTCCCTTTTCTCAGGCATTCCTTAGATAACCACATTGTTCCTGTTAACTGCCTTTTCACAATGCTCTTGCCACATCACATTCTTGCCATATCAGCATTCTCGCCCTATCAGCATCAGAATAGCTGAGTCCAGTGCTTACCCAACTCCTGCTCGGCCAGCTGAATCATGTCTACTTGACCTTTGTCTGTTAACCATTTCTCCACAGGTCTCCACTCATCCTTCTCTTCTCCAGGCTGAACAGCCCCAACTTTCTCATCCTATCTTCATACGGGATAATGACCATGTGAAGATCTAAACCCATTTCCTGGTTGTGTTGTTGAGTGTATATTGCAGAGGAACAGCTTCAAGAAAAGTTATAGTTTAAAAAATATTTGGTTGAGATCTCGGTTCCAAGCATGGCAGTGGAAATATATGCTCCTATTTCTGCTATTCCATGACTAGTGGTTGCTCTAAACAATAGTTAATTATGTCTGGGAAAAATGTTAGCCTTATTTTTTTGGGAGTCTAAGAAAGGAGTCTAACCCAAGAATACATATAGATGAATTCCCCCTCCTGCCCACAATTAGGAACCTACTGCTGTAAGGAGGTAGAAAATAAGCCCTTCTCTTCCTTGTGGCAATTTATTGCCTCCAACTTCCTATTGCCTAACTTAATCATTCCTGTGAAATAGACAGGCAAGTTTTCTAGCATATGATTTTGTACTATGCAAAAGCATTGAGAAGTACCCCAATGAGGTACTGCATTAAGTCCTGAAAAGACACAGAACTTGTTTTTTTCCACCACGCCCTTTTGTCATTGTATACAGGAACTGTTAGGAGCTTAATTTCTCCTTGTATAGATAAACATTAATCCATGGCAGTTTACTCCCTGAGCAGGATACAACTTGGGCAGCAGATTTCATAGAGTGAAAATATTCCCAAGAATTAGGCACTGCCATGTCTAAAACCTTTGGTGGAATTAATGTTAATAATTTGAAACTGCTTTGTTAAGCTATGTCTATAAGGAGAAACACCTTGAAGTTAAATGAGCTATCAGGGAAGGGAGAAAGAATATATTTTTCTATTTTTCTTTTTTCCTTAAAAAAAGGGTCCAAGGTGCAATTGAGGAAAGGGTGGGTGGTCTTTCAGAGGTATTTTATTTATGGCATTCAAAAAGCAACTCTGTGTATCAGAGGGCTATGTCTCAAAGCACAAGTAAAAAATTCATTAACAGGATTTTCTGTAATGTCTATTAAGATCTGCAACACACAGAAGAGAAGGAAATAGGAAAGGTTCGAACTGAAGCTAAAGAATAGCATTTTGCTCTGGCTAAGACTAAACAAATATATTACTGTTACCTTTTTGAGACTTGATTTGATAAATTTATTTTAAGCAAAAGCATCCATAAATTCTGAACAGTTTATTTTATGATTATTCCTAATATACCAGCCTGTCCTTGCAAGTTTCAAGGTTATCTACAATAGATTAGAGCTGTCAAGCCTCATGGTGCTTATTATATAGTGTTCCTGTTAAGGTTTCCTATGAAGCCATTAGCCTTTTCCTTTGACATTTCCTGTTCTGCATGGCTGAATGTGTTTATAAACCATATATTGCTTTGAAGGTAGCCTAAGTAGTGTTCAGGTTAAATTAGTTGCTAACAAGTTACACTTATTGAATTACCTTTGTTTACACCAGAAAAGAGTATTGTTATCCTTAGTGGTTTCAATAGTTTCCTTTCAAGTAGCTTGTGTACCAGCATATTAATTATTTTCTTCTTAGAAAGAACATTGAGAAATTGTGTTCTGGATGCTAATGATGCAGTTAATGAATTAGTTCTTGCATGTATACTTCTTAGTGAAGTATGTCATAAAGTTAGTTTAAATGTTTGTTTAATTGAATCAGGAAACAATACAATCATTTCAAGGCACATTTTTCCTAACCATTCTGTAAGAAGAATCTATAGAGATACTAATAAATTTCTACTCAGAATTTTGCAAAGAATGGAACAAAGTAAATGATTAGAAAATGAAATGTGGAAAAAATAGCTCAGAAATTAAATAAAACAATAAGACCATTAATACATACTATGCTTTTATAGATTATAACCACTACTTTTTTAAGCCCATATTTACAGTTGTCTCATTTTTGCTGTTTTCTTGATTGAATATTTTTATGACATTTCCATCTCACAACTACTGAAGCCTTTCAAGCCAGTAGAACTGTGTAACTGCTATATGATTTTTTTGAAAAATAAAAATATTCCTAACGATTTTCTACAGATAGAAAGCTATAACTGTAACAATTAAATTCAATAGCTGTGTATACTCCATTGACGGAATTTATGCTCCTAAGGCGAACAGAATATCCCAGTGCAGATGCTCAGCTGCTGTAAACTGGATTTCACCATTTGATATCCTGATAGTAATTTACTCGATCTGGGCATCAGATCCCTCCTTGCTTAATTTCCCTGAGACAGAAACATGTGATGTGGCTTGAAGTATAATTAAAATATGGAGATATTTCTGTTAAGCATTTAAATGACTTGTTCTCAGTGGCAACTGTGTACTAAATGGGTTTTTAATATAGTAAATGGAAAACAGTTTATTTGTCGCTTTCATAAAGCTTTATGCAATGTGAAATACTTTTGGATAACTTTTACTACCCTCTACATCTTTGGATCAGGCCAGTTGGCTGATGCTAGGAAAATGCATAAATTTTCTGCGTCAGTTCCCCAAGAGTATATGGCAAGAGTTCAGTATTTGCAGCTGACTCTATTTAGTAGACAATAATTCAGTGTGGAAAATTACACAATACATGCAAGTTGACTCAGTTTAACATAATTGACAGTTTGCTGAGGGTCATCCTTGATGAATTAGTTTACACAGAGAATAGCTGTCTATCTCAAGGTTGGACTAAGGGCACCTATGAAAACATGATATGCAAAAATACAGTAACTTTGCAGAGAGATTACTTCTCTTGAACTCATTGCAATAAATATGAAGCCTCCTATATTCACAGTCCAAGGCACTTAAGTAGCATAAAATCACAAACAACAAAATGTAAACACTCCTCTTATTGGTATATAAAGCTATCATTTGAGTTATTAAAGGACTCATAACACATTTGTAATTTTTTAAATGCTAAAGTATTATTCAGAATTTGACAGGTAGTGTAGCAATATTAAGAAGTAAAAAAAATGTAGCACTTATTGTTCTGCATTTATCTTAATCCATGTACACTGTTTTTATGGACCTTACTGCAGTAATATTTTTGTCTTTTGACAGTGCATAAAAATGGTGAAAAGGAAGCACAGATATCTGAGGAATATAGGAAGTGCTATGATTTTGAAATATTTTGCTGTATTTTACCTGTTTCTGAGAAGAGAAGGAGAGTAGAGAGGAACCTTGGCCAAGGTTTAACAGCAGTCTACAGGAAACCAGATATTACAGGGAATATGTCAGCAATAATGAAATTTGGCTATGCTTTTACAGAAATATTTAGCCTGAGATGTTTGATAACTACATAAATAATATATCTGGATGAATGGAAAACTTTAACTTTTTTTTTATTTTAATTTTTTAATACCATTGCCTATTTCAGAATTTTCAGGATGGAATTTCAAATATATATTTAAAAGTAACAAATTCACTTGAAAATTTCAGATGTGAATTGAATCATGCTCATTAGCAGAAGTTTCGGTATTTCAAGGGAAACTAAAATATAGGTCAGTGTTTGCCTTCTTCGAATAGGACAACATTAGTTCAAGAAGGGTAAAAATATGTTATTGGAAAAGATTTCATTTACTATTGGTTGCTTATTTTGAAATTCAGAGTTATCTGGAATGTTTGAACAGACCTTGTCCAACTTTAGCCAAGTTTAAAAAGTACCTTGAGAATGACAGAGTGAAAAAAATTCAGAGGAACTTAGATGACTGCTCATGAACTTTGGATAATCAAATATTGAAGTAATTTTTTTAGAAGTATTCATCTGAACTATAATTTAGAATTTATTGTTTTGCATTACTGGCTTATATGTCACATAATGTCAGGGATCAGATGCATAATTAAAATTCTTAAACAGGAGAGAAACACAGTGCTGAAATGGAAGATGGAGATTCTCTAAAGAATTTCATGGTGTCTTAATGGTTGTTGTCGGAGGGTGCAGTATTAAATATAGTCAAGTCAATAGAAGGACTTGCTCATGTGAGCCACTCTTTCTTAGTTATCAGTGATCACACTGGTAGTTACACAGGAGTGGGGTCATTGTGAACTGTTAGGACAAAATCAATAGCTGAGGAATGCATTTTCTGCATTTCAATATTACTCAGAGGTATCTTAAGAGATCCAGGGACTAATTCGCTCACTCTGCTATGGGCATATAGTCAGATACTCATAATTGCAGCTCTTACGAAATTTTCCCTCCCATACTGAATTCCAGATTCAGCTGTAGTATTTATTCAACAGAAGGATAAGTAGCATGTCAATCTGCTCTCTCCGGAAATCTCTAAAGCAATTAAGTAATTGTTTCACAGATTCAGTATCTCATACAGAGTTCTAGACAACCAAGGCAACCTTTCAGCTTTCTGCAGGTTATAGGTTCATTCACTGTGCATAAACATATTTCTCGTCGAAGGCAAGAGGAGGATAATCAGGAATGCTTGTAGGAAGAATTAAGCAAAATCCAGACCAATCAGATAGATCTGAACAAGTACGAGAGCATCTGCTAAACCATTATTTTTTTGCTAGATATTGCCTTGTTTCATTTTTTTTACCCTCACCATTTCTACATTAATTGTACTAATATCAGTCATAGAGATTCCACAAAGCAAATGCAGCCTCCATCTACAGCTGTGTTGCTGTATCAGGGTATCTTAAAAAAACACTAATTGGTGGAAACGAGTTTTACCTGATAAAATAGCTGAAAAAATCTTCAGAATAGTCAAGAAGGAGGAATAAATGTTGATAAAGAATTAAACCATGGGCAGCAAAAGAGAAAACGTGACTTTTGCCTATAGTGTACATTTAATTGGTGATTCTGGTGCTGAAGTGTGAGCCAGAGAAGAGCCTTCCCAGCACCAAAGTATGCCTTCAGAAGAATGTAAGAACTTATTCTGGGAAGAGATTATTTCGAAGAGGTTTTTCAAATGACATTTAAGGCTGCATGCCTGAATCCTTTTTGTACTTTCAAAATAGCTTCTCAAGTTGCTAAAATGATCTGATAAAACTCAATATACTCACAAGGAATCAGAATAATGTAAGCATCATTTTACAAAATCACTTTTTAGAGATTAATTTAAGGAAATTTTTATTCCTGAGCACTATGCAGGAATCATCTAAATCACTTCCTTAGCCCTTCAGCTTTTCCCTGGTGTCTTACATCCACTCTTCAAATTTGAAGACCAAAAAGTACTTTCTTTTTTACTGTCTTAAGCAAGAGTTTAAGAATTCTTTTACTTCTGCTGCAATCTTTTCTAAATTATCTGCTGCACTTTTAAGAAAAGCAGTACAAAACACAGGTGTAATATGCAAAATGAAATGAATAGTAAACAATATCAAAATGGATTGAGTGAATCTTTAGCATAAGACATTCCATTTCTCAAATTTAGTCTCTTTCCAACGTCATAGGCATGATAACTATTCCTAAGCAAGACCTTCCCTGATCTCAACAGATCTATTATGAAATCCTATCTAAGGTCAATGTGAAAATGAACATGAGCCTACAGAGTGCTCTTGCAGCCCAGAAAGCCAACCGTATCCTGGGCTGCATCAAAAGGAAGGTGACCAGCAGGTCGAGGGAGGTGATCCCGCCCCTTTACTCGGCTCTCGTGAGATCTCACTTGGAGTATTGTGTGCAGTTCTGGTGTCCTCAACTTAAAAAGGACACGTAGCTGTTGGAACAAGTGCAGAGGAGGGCCATGAGGATGATCAGGGGACTGGAGCACCTCCTGTATGAAGATAGGATGAGAAAGTTGGG
>JAOEHY010011796.1:0-13357 GCA_025447955.1 Psilopsiagon aurifrons
CTAAGCCAAATCAAGCTCGGCAACAAAGAAAATAGAAAAATGTGTGAGCTTGCTGAAATTTACCCTTGTTTTGGGCGGACATCTTACTGCTCAGAGCAGATATCCTCCATAATAAGAGCCGCAGCACACTTCTGCGGCACACCGAGTCTTGTTGGCAAATATGTCAAATAACAATACGAAACTTCCTGTTTTACGGGTGTACACTTACACACACATATGTATATTTAAAGAAAAATAAGATGGAACACACTTATGGCATTGGCAGAAGTTGTTGTTAGGAAAATTCAGAGCCATACAGTGCAATAAAAGAAAATGACTGCTGTAACCGTTTATGGGGTGTAAAACGCTGCAGGGCTAAAGACAAAACTTAGGGAGCCCTCAAAAAGTCTACAGATGTGCGGAACTGCGGGAGGGGGAAAAAAGCTTTCGGCTTCACCTTTAAAAAAAAAAAAAAAAAAAAGAAAAAAGAAAAGGAGAAATCCGGGGGTAAGATTTGATGAGTTCTAATTAGCAAAAGGGGAGCTCGTTCTGGTGTGCACACACAAAAAAGCCCCTAATTGATCCTTGAGCCAGTATTTGGGGATGCTGGGACGCCCTCTGTTGTTGCAGACAGAGGCAACTTCAAAGAATCAGCATTAAGAGTGTGTAATAAATGACGGGTCTGCAAACTGTCTGGAATTCGGCTCTTAATGAGTTTACAACTGTCCAGCCACAATTAAGATTTTCTACAAAAGCCTTTTCATTTGTTTTGTCTGGCTGTTTTAGATAAAGCGGGCGAGCGGAAATAACAACCTTTTATTGGCCTTCCCCTGCTTAAATCCAGGCTGGGAGGTGCACATTTATCTTCCCGGGCGCAGGCTGGCAGAGGCGCTGGCTCCGCGGGCCGCGACGCGGCGGGACGGCTGGAGGGGGCGGTGGCGGTGGCTTGTCGGCGGCGGCAGGTGGCGCTGTGACACCGCGAAAGAGCCTGCGCCTGCCCGCCATCAGGAGCTCGGCCGTCTCCCCGAAAGCTCCTAAAATGTCGACTTTACCGGAGCATAACTGGGGTGGGAACCTCTAGTTTGGTTTTAACAAAGGTAGAGAGGTTTGAGGTTCCCCCTCTTCCCTTTCTTTATACTGGGAGTATAGCGAGGGATGTTCCTCTAGCACCGGGAGCCGTTAGGGTGACGTTTACCTCCTGGCCCCGCTGGGTACATCCGCGGCAAAAGTAAAGCTTCCTCTGCACCTAGAACATATCCTGCATTTATTATTCTCAAAACGCCGAATCATTTCCTATTAGCTAATAGAGATGGAGAGAGCCCTGGCACTGAACCGCCAGCTCCTCTTTCTCTTGGCTCAGATCTTCGCCCTTCTCTGGAAAAGCTCTGAGACTGCAGACAGGCTGTCCTGACCTTTCGAAGGGCTTCTCAGAAAGGAAATATTGGCAGCAAGGGGGAATTAAGGGGTTCGGGCAGGATGGAAAAGGGTCCCCCGGATCAGCCCCGGAGGGCTGCACCCGGAGGGCTTCTCCGTCGGAGTGGGGGATGAAGCTGCGGGTTTTCCAGTACCCGTCTTCGATCCGCATAGCGGGAAACGGCAGCACCGCAAACGCCCTGCTTGAAAATTATTTACCGACGAATAAAATTCCTCAACAGCTGTCTTTGATCCAAATAAAATGCTCTGCTTGTGTCCCAAGCAATTTCAGCTCAGTGGGACACTCTGTAATTATATGATACAGATGCGAACAGACTGATACCCTGCAAACTTGACGTGCCTCTCAAAGTCATTCCTAACTTCTCGCCTTCTATTTTGATTTCTTCCTGTCGTTTTCCTATTCTTTCCTCCCTTTTTGCTTTTTTTGGATTTAGCGTGTTGAGAATGAAGCTTAGTGGGGAACTGTGGAGTGTTTTCAGACTGCAGTTGACAAAAGAGAGGGGGGGATAAGTGGAAGAAAAATAAAAACAGAAGAAAAAAACCCCATAAAATAGGGTCTGAAGTATGAACACAGTGTTTTTCAAGCTTAAGGCAGACAAGTAAACAAGTAGCTGCATAGTATTCCACAATAGAACTATTTATTTCCGCGGCTTATTTAAATTTCCTTAAATCAAAGACAATCCCTTTATGTCGGAATTCAGAATCGGGAAGGAATGCGAGCACTGAGCTATTTTTTACACGCACTGTGTCAAAGATTTAATTATTTCTAGGGATAGAGAGTAACAGCCACTCCCTGCTTTCTAACAAGAGCCTTCAGATCAAATGTTTGTCTACAGTGGCATTGCTAAACTTATTATGATTTTTTTTTCCTTGGGCAATAAAATTATATTGAAATTTAAAAGTGTTTATGCATCGTCATACCAAGTAATAACTTGGCACAGTGCACTTCATTATAATCGTGGTTCAATTACAGCGAGCACAGATTTCAAACCAACAAAACCTTCTCTAGTATGAATCACATCAAGATACTTTTTAATACACAAGCCATAATCATGTAGTGCTCCCAGGTCGCATATAACTTATGAACACCGTTTTATCACTACCTTTTACTTCCCGGAAAAGCTCAGGAGGAGAGGAGAGGTAGTCCAGATCTCACAGGAGAAAATAAATAAATAGAATGAATCACGCCTAGAGGATTATTTTTAAAGCGTGTGAGAATACTGTGGTGACGGAAACCTTGAAATCTGCTCCCGTTCGGAGTTTCCTCGACCGGAGGAAAAAAAAAAAATCGTGGAAAAAAAAATTTATAAATTTCAATTTAAAAGTGCGATTTCAGACTCAGGGATCCACCCTGATTTTGCGAGCGATAAAACGGGAAATTTCCACGACTATTTCAGAGACAGGGTTATGGCTAACGCGCGGAGGGGAGAAGCAGTAAATAAGGTGGCGGGGACCCATGGCTAGGGGCCGGTTTAAGGTTTATTTAGAGAAGAATTTTTCAGAAATCTTAAGGGATGGCAGAAAAAAAAAAAAAAACCTGGGGAAAAAAAAAAGGCTGAAAGCAATATATATATATGTATACACACACACATATATGAAAAAGGTTGCGGCAGTAAACACACAGATACAAAGCAAAATATATTAACGTGTAAATTTTACAGAAACAGGGAGCTCGAAATACAACCACACAGATGATCTATTCGGTCCTATGCAATTAATATTTAAGTCTAGACATTAGCTATATTTGCTGTTTCTTTCTTCTTGCATCTTGGTATGTTGTCACCAGAGGAGCAATTTATTGGTCTAATGTCATCTACTTCAGCCTCTTTGATCTTCTTGGTCGACGTTTTGTTTGCATCCATTCTTTTGACTTTTTGGGCCTTTATTCCTTTAAAGCTGCCTCTTCTGCCGGCGTGTTCCCACATCACAACTGCGACAGCAGGGATATTGTCTAATATTGGCGAATTGGAAGAAATAACCGAATGGGGCTCGTTCACCAGCTTCTCCCTTATGCCTGCAAATAATAACTGCATTTTCACGTGCTTAACATTTGGCAAATATCTACATACAGTAGCCACATTTGCGTGCTCTGAAGCACCAATATCTCAGGGATCTGGCTGTAGAGGATTTACTTGCTTCTGTCAGTAACTTATATTCATGGGGCTGCAGTAACCACGTATAAAGAGTCCCAAAGGCTGCGTATGTATGTGTGTGTGTTGGAGGTGTGTGTAGAGTGTGTAGGGGGGAGGATGCCCCACGTTTACAAATACGTAAAGTTTAGGGTCCGTGCTAAATATCACCAAGAACAATTTTAACTGGTGAGAAAGTCTTTGTACACGGGGCACCAAACTATAATTGCAAGGAGAATTTCCGGGGCAATTCCATTGTGCTCCTTCCAGTTTATGATGTGCAATACAGTCAGGCAGTAAAAGCTGTCTTTACCAGGACTCCCTGTCTGAGGGAAGGAAACTCATTTTACGATCCGTTTAAAGGAAGGACAAGGTGCAGCGTCCTCAATGAAGAACCATTCGCATTGTTGGGGAGCCCACTGTTTAGGAAAACAGCAAAGCTCCCCGTCATCTGAGCTTCCTACTGCCGCCTCACCCTTAGGACCGTAAGGTATGTAGGACCGTAAAGGTAAAACGGGCATGAAACAGACGGCTGAGATTTGAAGCCATCTGAAAGCGATTTCTTCAGCGAGGTTTTTTTTGTTTGTTTGTTTATTTTTGATTTTCAGGCTTTCAGAAAGGTTTTTTTTTCTATTTTTTTTTTTTTTATTTTTTTCCCTCTCCGGGGGTGGTGACCCTGCCTTTTTGCCCTTAGGGGAGGGCAAACCGGGACGCTCACTCCATGGAGACCCCTTGATTTTCGAGACTCGGCGAAGCCCTTTAGGGCCGGCGGCAGTGCCACGGGGCCAGGCGACTGGGGCTATCTCTCCAAAGCCCTCTGCCTGCTTACCGCCTGCCTATTTTCCCCCTCATGGGAAAAAGACCAAAACCAACCTAAGTCAAGGGTGACGAGCAGCATCCGTGAAACTCTATATTTTGTTTGATTTCACTTTTAGCAGCACCCCCGGTTTGTCTAAGGGACCATGTGCGCGTGTCCCCCCCTCGGGAAACGGGAAGCACTGCACCCCGTCCTCGGGGTGGCGAGGGTGCGGCGGCTGCTGGAGGGCGCTCCCGGGCCCGACGGCAGCGGCGGCGCTCCCGACCCGTCCGTGTCCGGGCACCGGCGGGCCGCTGCCGGCACCACCTGTGAGGCTGGCGGGGATTGGCGGGCGGCGTCATATGACCGGTCACGTGCTCGAGGCTGCTCAGTCCAAAAGAAAATGGGGTTTGGTGTAAATCTGGGGGTGTAATGTTATCATATATCACGCTACCTCGTAAAACCGACACTGAAGCCTGCCGGACAACAAATCACAGGTCAAAATTATGAGCTCTTCGTATTATGTGAATGCGCTTTTTAGCAAATATACGGCGGGGGCTTCTCTTTTCCAAAATGCAGAGCCTACTTCTTGCTCCTTTGCAAGCAACTCCCAGAGAAGCGGCTATGGACCAGGCGCGGGTGCCTTCGCCTCCTCCATGCCCGGCTTGTACAATGTGAACAGTACCATATATCAAAGCCCGTTCTCTTCCGGATACAGCCTGGGCTCTGATGCCTACAACCTGCATTGTTCCTCTTTTGATCAGAACATTCCCGTCCTCTGCAATGAGCTAACCAAACCCAGCTGTGAGAAAGCGGAGGAAAGCAACCTGCACAACCAGGCTGAGCCTAATTTCCGGATATACCCCTGGATGAGGTCTTCAGGTAGGGGCAAGCGGAGAGGGCTTGAAGCCGTGGCAGCCAGGCAAAGCGTGTCGCCAGAATTATTGTCAGCACAGCCTTTATGGTTTTAATTATAGCCGAGGCGCCATTGCGTAGAAAGCCCGTGGCATTGTATGTAAATGAGTATCATAAAACTTTTTATTGCCCAATTAATGGGTTCTAGCCTCGTAAATTTATTTAACTCCATTTGCTATGGAATTTTAGCATTGAGTTGATTTGTGCTGTTTGCTATAGAAATGCGGAGAGCTGGCCGCGGGCTTCCAGAGCCCCCATGGGTAAGCGGCTCCCCTGCCCTCTGCTGAAGTTGGGCAGAAAAATCCCGCTCGCTGGGAAAGGCGGAGGGGAGAGGGGCGTTCAGGAGCAGGGGACGGGCTGCTGAGGACTTTGCCAGCCCATGTTGTGGAGACATGCCACTCTTGTCCCTCCCTGCCCTTTCCACGGAGATAAGGATCTATAGAAATGTACTAAACAGGAAAACGGGGCGTGTGCGTGTGTGTGTGTGTGAGGGGTACGGGAGGGGAGAGTGTGTGAAAAAGGAGAGCTCTCAAATCTAAAACTAAATGCGATGTGTTGTTTACGATCCAGGCAGGGTGGGGGGTGTGTGTGAAGGGAGCCCCCGATATTAAAATAAAATAAATACGGCCCAGACTTACTGCTCTCCACTTGCGAAACGGGAAAGTCTGGAAGGTTTTAGGGAAATACATAGCCTGGGGGGAAAGTTCCTCCTCCCAAAAGCAATTTCCTCCCCCACCTCTTCTCCTGAATGCTTTCTCTCCACTTTTTCTAGGTCTCGAGGAACTTAATTTTTGCCTTGCCCGAGCAGGGCAGGTCGTGTGGCTGAAATGTCTTTGTTATGGGAAAGTGGAGGGGCGGGTGGAAGTGAGAGGAGGGGATCATTCACTGTTGCTCGGCAGTTTTTTTGTTGTTCATTATTTATTTATAAAAAGCATATTAAGAAGGAAAGGGGAAAAAATTTGGGAAAATAAAACTCTCTTCTCTCTTCTTGCCTAACTCCTGGCCGTTTGTGCCTATTTTCAGGTCCAGATAGGAAGCGAGGGCGCCAGACCTATACCCGCTACCAGACCCTGGAGCTGGAGAAGGAATTCCACTTCAATCGTTATCTGACTCGGCGGCGGAGGATAGAGATCGCTCATGCTCTCTGCCTGACGGAGAGGCAGATCAAAATCTGGTTCCAGAACCGGAGGATGAAGTGGAAGAAGGAACACAAGGAAGAGAGCTCCAGTACCCCGGCTCCCATCGAACCCACGTCAGCAGCAGCCTCTGTCGAGAAAGTGGAAGAAGACGAGGAAGAGGAGGACTAAAGAGTCCCACTCGAAGAAGCGATCTCTCAGTCTGTGTGCACATGACAGTGGGAAAGTTCCCTTTAAAGGAGGAAAAAAAAAAATGAGAGAGACTTAATGTTTTTATTAAAAAAAAAAAAAAAAAGAAATCATTTCCCTCCAATAATCATGTTGCAAGCAAGTGTTTGCAGACATTAAAACATTTCTTGGGGTGGTTTCCCAGCCTTCTGTTCACTCTCCCGTGCTCCCCAGACCTACCCTGTGTCGAACCTTTTGATAATATCTCCTAAGAGCATTCTACAATCTTTTTTTTTTTTTCGTTTACCCCAAAACGGGTGGGTGGGTTTCTCCGGGGGATTTCACTGGGAGAAGCGCTGCTTGCACAAACAGTAAACCATGACCTTCGAAGTAACTACCTGACTCAATAGTCCCAATCACGTGTAAGGGGAAAAGTGCATTAGGCTCACAGTAAGAAAAACTACCTAATTTTGAATAAGTAGCTCTGCACTTCTCTTTTTTTTTTTTTTTTTTTTTTTTTTTTTTTTAATTATTTTTAGAAAAATATCATGACTAACAGCTACACTAACAAAAGGTTAAACAGCAAGTAAGGAGGGTGTGTGGGGGAGAGATGTTCCACAAACCACTACAATCTACAGCAATGATTTGTACTACCTATATTCCAGACTACCTATGTATCTTGCTCCGCCTACCTATCTTTGAAAGTATACTGTATTTTAGTAGTCAAAAAGATGTTACAAGATTACTAATGTGAATCGCAAAATGCTTTTAGAAATGTTAAGTGTAGTCATTTAAAAAGCACGCATCCATAGCTTTGGTATAGAATTTGGTACCGAAAAGGCCGAATATATTTAAATTTAAAATAATATATTTATTCCAAAGCAATTATAAATGAAAACCATATGCTGCAATATATCTTTCTTCTTGATTCTTTACTATTCCGAGTGAGAAAGCAAACACACCAATATTGTACAAAGCGGTTTCATATCTCCCATTGGCTTCTACCTTCGGCTGCCTTTGCTAAAGGCCGTTTTCTTATTCTAGGTTGATCTTACTTAATATAGTGGAAAGTACTATTTGAAAACTGAATTTAAATGAACATGTAACCACCTTTAAAAACCAAACAAACAAGCAAAACAACTGTTTGTCCTGGTTATCTGAAAGTGTTATTATGTAATACCGTGAATTTTCCTACAATAGCAGATACTGGTTGGGTTTTGTTTTGTTTTGGGGTTTTTTTCTTTGTCATTTATATTCGTCTTGGAGCTCATTTGTAAGATCGTATCATAAATTGGGAAGTATGTAATTAATTTGGAAACTTTGTAGCATGGTGTATTGTTAAGAACTCTGTATAAATCCGTCGTAAAGGTTTGGCTAAAGTTCATTCAAAAATTGTATGTTACAATGTGTTTCGATGTGTTCGTTGTGAACATTTGGGTATGAAGTGTTAAGTATTGGAAGTGGGGAAAAAAAATTTCCGTGAACTCTCTTTGGAAGCGATACCGTGTTCAAGTATCTCCCACGATAAATGTGTTTTATGTTATACAGAAAATAAATATGCTTGTTGACAATGAATTGTGTTTCTTTATTGGGGAAACAGTTCGAAGGAAGCATCAAAAAATAATTAACATTGACAAATACAGAAATTAGACCATATAAATATTATTTTCCGTAATCAGAATGGAAAAAAAAAAATCCAAGGTGACGAATTGATAGGAATCAGTCAATTCCTCTATCTCGTCTTCGTTATTTTTTTCCCCCTGGTGCAGTTGATTAATAAAGCGAAAAGCCTGCTTTATGGGAAGGCTTCCTTCCACCGTTTTCCTGTCCTCTAGCAATCCTAACGCTAGTCCAGGCAGCCGGCGAGCAAGCCGAAATCGCACGCAGTAAAATAATATTTCGTAATAGGCAGAAAGTGCGGTGAGAAAGTTCCAAGTGTAAATGATCTGATCGGGTACGTGTGTGGGATGTGTGCGGTATGCGGGCGGCTTTCGAGGGCAGCAGGGGGGCATTAAAAAGGAGGAGAAATCCCCCCACTTTAGAAAATGTATAATGTTTACCAGGTACCACGTAATGTCAAGGAGATCTGAAATTTTCAATCTTTAGGGGGAAAAAAAAATAAATTAAAAAAGCTTATCCGAAAAATCCCTCTATTCGGCCGGGTAAATACAGGTAGAACCAGAGCATCATTTGTGCAGAAGTTTCTCTTTTCTACCACAGCCCATTCCCGCTCAACCTACTAATTGCAAATTTAATAAAATTAGTGCAAACTCCAGGTCTTTTAAAAAACTCCAGGGCTGCCTCTGTGGTAAGATGGCGCCTCTCTAAGACCTGCCTCTTCTTAGTGATGAGGAAAAGGCCATAAATCCGTTGTTGTTTATGAAAATTTACAACTTTGCAATACAACTTTATGAGTTGTTCGGTTTTTCCATTGGTCGTTGTCGGTCATGTGGATGGTAACCGTGAACATGAACTTTTTTATAATTTCCCTTGCGAGAATAGAGCCGCATTCTTTTGCTGAGCTCTGTCCTGCTTCGGATCTCTCTGGCTTTCAATCCCCATTTCATTTGTTCTTTGTAAGGCAATAGTGAACAAAGTGTGCGGAGGTTCGGCATAAGCAGCCGCCTAGAACACAGATCCGGGATGGCAATTTCCAGTTCCCCCGCTGGAAGGTGTGGCATATTGGATTCAAAGCACTGGCGTGGCAGATTTTCAACTTGCAACCTGGCTAATTTCCTGCTTCTTCTGGCACCAAAAGGAGGGCGATTCGTCTCCTGTGCAGCCAAAGCGACAGCTGTCAAAGTCGCAGGGGCTCCTGTGAGCCAGAACCTAAAAGGTGAGAAATGTATATGACACTACCGTAAGCAGGGAAACATAGTTTAATACGTTTAAATATTAGACATGTGCATTTAAAGCAAGTGGAAATGTTAGCGGCCAAAAATAGACGTGGCTGCAGCTCGGTTGATTTCGACTTAACCAATGCATGCAAAATTATGCCAAAATAAAATGTCTACTTTCTATTATTTAGCGAAGAAGCCGTGGATTTTTATTTTTTTTTTTTTAAACTAAGTTTATTTCTTGTTGCATTTGCCAGGGGGCTCTGTGACATGCGGGTTATTTTCTAATAATTTAGCTTTACAGCATCAATCCGAGGGGATTTTTTTTTTTTTTTCCCCAGAGTGAGGGGAAAAAAATCATTACCCCCTCCCAAACATTAATTTATGTTTTCATTATTTCGCAGCATTAACTTAAAGTTCATTTGCGAGGAATGAAATTTAGATGCTATTTATGTTTTAGTATTTCAGAAAAAAACCCCATAACCATAAGTCAGCACGATGTCTCCTGGCTTCCCCGGCATATCCAGGAGAAAGGATATTTCTAGATGGGGGAAACAGAGCGGAATGTGTCTTTGATTTTCTTTATCAGATCCAGTGCTGTATGCAAAACCCCCGTGCCCTTCCGTGGGTCCGTGGGAACGGCGTTCCTGGCGCTTTCCGCCTAGGGTAGCTTGAGCGCATGGCTGCGCGGAACGGATAAACCGACCCCAGCGCCGGAGAGGGAGCTTTTGCCTTTTTCTTTTTTTTCCCTTTCTCGCCTTGTTGTGACTGTTGTGGTGCGGCCCTGGGGCGAGGGGAGCGGCGGCTGCCGGGTCTGTGCCTCACGGTGTATACCGGCGAGGGTGAGCGGGCCCCGGAGACGGCGCCCGCGAGACCTCCCACTCATTCCCCGCCGCCGCTCCCGCCTCCCCATGGCGAACGAGAGGCTCGGAGGGCTTTAAGTGTTAGCCCCGGCTGTGGTTGTGCTGCCGGGCTGATAAAGCATTGCATTTGCATTGCATTGCGGTATCCGCCGAACTAGAGCTGCAGTGAGCGCCGGATTATTTATTGCGGGGCAGAGGGTGCTCAGTGCTGCCACTGCGTGGCGGAACGGCGGAGGAGGGAGAGGAGCCGAACGGCCCCCGCGGGCTCTGCGAAGGGCAGAGCTGCTAGGGGGAAACCCGAAGAGAACAACCCCAAAATACAAAAAAACCATAATAACATTAGCCAAAATAATTAAATAATTCCGGCCAACTGTCTTTTACGCCAGCATCGCAACTCGCCCCCGGGCAAGACATTCTGGCAGGACCGGCTCTGCCCCCTCCCCTTCCTTTCCCTTCCCTTCCCCTTCGCTTCTACCGCGGTGCGTGTCAACTGTAAAATATCACCGGGGGAAGCTGGGGAGGAGCTGCCCGCCTCCCCCACCGGCCAGGCTCCCGGTACCCCGCCAGTCTAAACAACGGTTCGCCTTGCCCAAACTGTTTGGATTAGGAGCTATTAGGTAAAGGTTGGTTGTGGTGACGCTGCCGAGCATGAGAAGGATTTGTAAGTGGGTTTATATACGAGGAGAAGGAGTCTTTGAAGCTTAAGAGGGAAACTGGCCCCGCACCTGTGTTGAGGGTGGCCGGGGCTGCCGGCCCGGTTTCGGCGGGAAGAGGACGATGAGGTGCCCGGAGGAGGAGGTGCTGGGGGTGCGGAACATTCTGAAAACAAATAAAAGGCGGATAAAATCCGCAGATATCGCCAAGTGTGACTTTGTTGCGGTGGCAGAAATGCAGCGGCTGGCTTTCTGCTTTCCAGAGCGGGGAAGCTGTGAAGGGAAACTGCTGTGAAATGAGTCCGGGCAGGGCATTTTCCCAGACAGAGCTGGCGGGGGTCACAGATTATTGTACTTAGGGGTTTTCTGGGGGTAGGGGGAGGAGCAGGGAGGACGCTTGAATGTGACTGAAGCGGAGATTGCAGCCCAGACTGTTTAGCTGTCACAGTAACTACTCGAACACGGGCCAGCAAGGCAAGCGTGCACATTTCAGTCCTTTCCATATTACGGGATCGAAGAAGAAATGCTTTCGCTGCCTGCGGTCGGGCTTGCGACGGTTTGGTTTGAGCACAAAAATAATTTGAAGAAGGCGAAAGAAACAGAAAGAAAAAGTGAGGGAGAAAAGAAACCTGTCTGTAACCGATTCTATGAAATATAAATATAAGTAAGCCTAGCACATTTTTTAAATTTTGGTCTCCGTGTGAAGGATTAAAAAAAGCCCGTCTGGTCGCAACTCTTAAAAAGTGAGGCTGGTGGGTTTCACTTGCCCCAGTATTCATTTTTCATGGTGAGTTTTCGTTCTGACCTGTGTTGGAGAAAATCTGCTGGTCTAAAAAACCGTTTGTATTTAGCTTGCTGCGTGCTTCTTTGATGATGTTGTTTCCTTTTTGTGACTATTTGCACTGAGTAAAAAAAAAAAAAAAAAAGAACTTTTTTTCTGGAGAAGGCTGACTTTCAGGAAATACGCGCTTCCTAAATGACCTCCCAAAGCACGCAGCTAGTGCGCTGTAATTCTACCAGGTGTGTTTATGGATTAGCAGGGATGAAGAGGTTAAGGAAGTTGGGAAAAAAGGAGAAAAAAATGGAGGCAATCAGCATCTGAATGTGAAAGTCCAGCTGGGACTGTGAACAATACAAACTATTGTGGAGCGATGTTTTAACCCACTACTGTTTTATAGGTATCGTAATCTGCCCCCGGAAATGAGACAAATAGTCTCACAACAACAACAAAACTATCTTTTGAAAGTTACTTTAGGAAAAGGGGCTCGTACGAATGTCACTTTCCATGAGAGTGCCTCTAAAATAAGGCTATTCAATCTGTTGCAATGGCACGGATTATGAGTAAACACAGCTTGGAATGAGCAACCTCGTGTTATCTGCAGGAACTGCGCGGTTATGGCTGAATTCAAAGCGCCTCAGAGAATTTCATCAGCACTGTTACTGTCCCTGCCCTGGGCCAAGAAATTTGTTTCCGCTGTGGGGTAACTGCAATTGAAATTTTGAGGTGGAAATGTTTGTTTCATGTAGATGTTTGGTTTGGGATTTTTCCTCTTCTTAAAGACACACATCCGAGTTTAACCAAATTATTCGGAGCAACAACGAAACCGATTGGCTTCTGCTGACTCATTAGAGGGGCTGTATTAATTAGGAATAATCCTACTGGTTCGTTTTCGAATTTGAATGTTTAATTTCTCCGGCTCTACTCTGGCGGGGGGAACTCGGGGAGCGGAGACACGTGGAACTTTAGCTGGGCTGCTCAAGGGGCGCCGGGAATCGGCCCAGCCCTTGCCGGGGCCTTCCCAGGCACTTGGTGCAAACCAAAAGTCTCATTCTCCAGAAGCCCACTGTCTCCTACCACAGCCGAAACCTACGCCTTAATGATGAGGGTGCTCATTAATATATGAGACCTCTTCCACGCAGGACACGTTAGTTTCTTTCACAAAAGCCAGGTTCGGCTCTGAGGCGGGCTCCGAAGGGAAGCCTCAGTGGAGTAAAAACAATTAAATAAATTTTAAAATCGGCTAAAACCTCCGGGACACGGTTGTGGAATAGCGGTGGGAAAATGGAGAGAGGTCGGCCTGTCCCCCAACCCCATTCCGCGCTGCGCTGTGCAGCGCTGCTCTCCCCCTTTCACGTGCTCCCTCTGCTCGAAACTTTCCCTCTGCAGCTTCTACTGCTGCCTCCTTCCTTCCCCCCCCCGCCCCTTCGTGTCCCAATCCCTCCACCGGAGGGTCGGAGCTGATCACCCACCATCCCCACAGGGCTACGCGGCTCCCTCCCTTAGAAGTTGGCTGCCCCACAACGGGTGCATCGCCCCTCTCCACACACCTCCGGCCCTCCCGTGGGGGAGGGTTCCCCTGTCACAGTGCCTGGACATATTACTATTATTACTGGTATTGTTATTATTATTATTACGATGGGGGCTTCCTCCTGCTGGCGGGGCGGTG
>JAOEHY010011799.1:0-12173 GCA_025447955.1 Psilopsiagon aurifrons
CAAGGTCCTACACCTGGGTTGGAGCAATCCCAGGCACAGCTCCAGGTTGGGCAGAGAAGAGATTCAGAGCAGCCCTGCAGAGAAGGACTTGGAGGCATTGGTCGATGGAAAAATGAACATGAGCCGGCGGCAGTGTGCGCTTACAGCCCAGAAAGCCAACCATATCCTGGGCTGCATCAAAAGGAGTGTGACCAGCAGGTCAAGGGAGGTGACCCTGTCCCTCTACTCTGCTCTCCTGAGACCTCAGTTGGAGTATTGTGTGCAGTTCTGGTGTCCTCAACATAAAAAGGACCTGCAATTGTTGGAACAAGTCCAGAGGAGAGCCACGAGGATGATCTGGGGACTGGAGCAGCTCCTGCATGATGACAGGATGAGAAAGTTGGGGCTGTTCAGCCTGGACAAGAGAAGGCGGCGTGGAGACCTCACAGCAGCTTTCCAGTATCTGAAGGGGGCCTATGTGGATGCTGGGGAGGGACTCTTCATTAGGTACTGTAGTGAGAGGACAAGGAGTAATGGGTTCAAACGTAAACAGGAGACGTTTAGATTGGATATAAGGAGGAAGTTCTTTAATGTAAGGGTGGCGAGGCACTGGAATGGGTTGTCCAGGGAAGTTGTGAATGCTGCATCCCTGGCAGTGTTCAAGGCCAGGTTGGACATAGCCTTGGGCGATATGATTTAGTGTGAGGTGTCCCTACCCATGGCAGGGCAGCTGGAACTAGATGATCTTAAGGTCCTTTCCAACCCTAACTACTCTATTATTCTATGAAGTTATTGTTATAACACATATGTCCTTTATAATTATGTCCTTTTTAAAGATAACATAGAATCACAGAATGGTTTGGGCTGGAAAGCACCTTAAGATCATTTGATTCCAGCTCCCCTGTCACGGGCAGGGACACCTCACACTAGACCATGCTGTCCAAGGCTTTATACAAGTCCTAAGGAAACTGCAGCATACTTGAATGATTATTAGAAATAAAGAAGAATAAAATAAACCCTTAATATTTACTACTTCCTGCTGAAAAAAAAAATCTTAATTTTCAATGGGTATTATTCATATTCCTTGAAAACTTGATTCTTTTGCTGTTTAAGGCCTGGAAGTTAGCACTGACTTAAGCCTTTGTCTAAAACACTGAACTGTTTATAACTATGCTGGGAACATCCTACCAGGACAGGGATGCCAGTACAGAATATATAGTAATAAAGTATATTAAAGCACAACAGTGAAAGAAAATAAACAACTGTGCTTTGCAGTGGCAGAATAACACTAACAAAACATCAAGTTATTCAACTGTAACCGGAAAATATAGCGTTGCCAACATAGCTTGCACATATATATTGGGGGACTTCAACGGACACATGCTAACATACCACCTATGGATTACACTTTTTCACTGACTGCCTAAATTATAACAGTGAAAGCTTGATGTGTATGTAGCACAGCTGTAAAGAAGCATTTAATTTCACGTGTGAGCAGCCCTAGTGAAGGAATTCCTTGTATGCTAAAAAGGAAGCATAAATGAAGGTCCCCCTGAAAAATCAAGATCTTTGAATAGAACCATATTTTATTTCGAATTTCATTCTATTTATTTCTGTTAGTGACCTTATTATTTTCAAAAAATTCTTGGACTGCAACAGCTTACTATATCACTCTGGCATTTCATTATTTTCATTGGTACTACGGAGTATTAGTGACCACATATAACAACTCTATTTGAAATATGCATGCAAAAATACATAAAAGTTGTTGATTACTTTTCTGTTCCTCTCAAAATTATCTTTTTGTTCCTTTTTACAAAGCAAAATCAACAAAAAACACCCACCCCCACAAGCCACTTTTCCACCTTTTTGCCCAAAATTCCAGAAAAGATCCATTATTTTAATCACTATTTAAAAATTTCTGGAGTGAATAAAATGTTTCCACGAAAAGGTCACATTGTCCTGGAAAGCAGAAACTATTCTATAAAGATGCTAATTCAAATATGAGCTGCTGCACCTGCTGCTATTTAAACAAAATAGAAAAGAACAAATAGTACCCTTAAACAATGGGAAACTGATCTTCTAATAAAGTATAGTTGCCTACCCACAACCGCAAAGGACAAACAGGAACACATTTATCAGGATTACAAGATTACAGTGCAAGCTTTGCTGAACTGATCACAGTAACAGTGGCATAGAAACAGACAAATGGGGATATATGCAGGCTTTGAAACTACCTAATAAAACTGTCAGTTCTCATCTTAATTAAGCATTATAAATCAAAACAGCTACAAAGCAGATTCTCACACTGCCTGAATCTGCAAGAACCTGTTTTTCAGCAGGAATACTGTTACAGCAATTGAGGCTCTGGCTTGAAATTCTTACGAAAAGCATTACATGTGGTTATCAAAATATATTCCATACTGTTTTGTTCTCCATAATCATATGAATTCATTTTAATTATGAAAGTATAAAATGTTCAATAGGATCCATCTGTTCTACTGGAATACTCTGTACTGGCAATTATGAATAATGAAAATTACTTTCCAAACTCTTAATCTATAGTTTAATAGTCTGATATAGTTAAGCCATCTATTAGTTTTTCTCCTGTTAAGATTACCTACCAATTATATTATTTTACAACTAGCCTACGTATATATATGCACTAAGAACAAGAAAGCTACAGAAATAAAACAGAATAAAATAAACACAATACTTTAATGACCATACCTAGTAATAAGAACCGCATTATCATGGTGGGCAATCCCATTTTCTGGAATGGTGTTTCCATCACTTTGGTGAGAGAGAATGGATTTCTGCCACTTACAGAAGCTATCGAGGGACTTGTCTGCATGGTGGTTTATCTCCAAGTTTGGCTGCAATACAACATGCATACCAGAAATGTTCCAAACAAATTACTAAGGTCAGTTGTTAAGCCTTTTGAAAACTAAAATGGGACTATAATTAGAAGCAGTGGTTTCTAGGAATGAACTCTTCTTGCCAAATTTTATCTCTGTAAAATATGACCCCAAGTTCAGCTGTGTATTACCAAACAGTCATTCCTCCTGCTCCAATTTTAATGATTATGTCAATACAAAATGAAAAAAAAAAGTATCAAAATAAAAATTAAAAAAAAAAAAAAAAAAAAAAAAAACTGGCATCCCCAGAAATGTATTAATATTCACCTGAAGTAGAACAGATATCTGAGGTGATACATAAGGAATATTCCTTCGAACTGTCTCATCTTGATTAAAGTGGTGAAAGATTACAAGATAGATTTTGTACTCAGATGCAGCCATTTCAAGAAATAATTAAATGAAATCTATATTAAACAATAATTTAACTTTTATTTTAGGGATATAAAGCTTAATGGAACATCTCTTACCTGATCTTCAGTGAGGACAATTAAACGTGTCACTATAATATTCACAACGTTTCCTAGACTGGAATCACGATAAAGTTTGGCAACCTGACCTCCAGAAAATAAGAAAAGGCACAAAGTCAGACAAGAAACACTACTTGCTTCCTAAACAGTTAAAAATTAACCTATTTCCTCACTCAATGTAATTTCAAAATGTTAATTATCACTTGTGTAAGAGTTAATTTTGGACCAAAAAAATGACCATTCAGTGAAACAAACTTACTGGGTTACACTTTTCAATCAAAACTGTTTATACCTTGTTTCATAATTCATCCAGCACAAGGATCACTTAGACTTTTGACTTAAACAGAATATAAATGTATAATCTAACTGTAATCATATGAATTTAAAATTGAAGACAGTGATTTAAAAATTACCAGTGTACTTCTTCACAGAAACAGTACTGCATTTTTCCCACAATGCCAACATTTCCATATTTAACTAATAATTCCTGCAAGCAGATATATTTTAAAGAATTATTCATGCCAATACATAAATACCCTACAGTTGCTTTATCATTTTAATACATGCATATTCATATGAACACAGAGTGGGATGAAACTTACAATATTCATTACACTCAAAATGTAGTGTTCAATATCTTTGCGACCATGGTATCCCACCATCATTTTGTCTGCTACTACCAGCGTTTCCACAAAACGTTCAAGGCTTACTGATCTCTTCTGTCGACTACGGCTACTTAACGTGTCGTTGACTGGAAGCAAAGCTGGAAAAGCAGATGCATTGCTCATCCACCATGGTTTACCACTTCTTGTCAGGTCTTCTAGGAATCAAAATAATTAGACACTTCAGAGGGGTTTCTAGCAAAACTTATTCAAATGCAGCTGGTCTACACTGAGATTACAATCTTCAAGCTTCTAAAGAAATATTTCTTGAGACAAAGCAAAATTAATTATTTTTTTCTGCTGTAAAATACTTCAGGTAATAGAAAACCAACTTTGAGTTCTAATGTTCTCAACTCTCCTTAACTTGAGTTAGAACATTAAATTATTAATCTTCTTCTAAAGGATCTGATTCTACATAGCTATGTTAATACTAGAGATTAGTTGTAATTAACCACAAGCACACTTCAGAATTTTAAGGCTAAGAAAAAAACAGCTATAACATTTGGAAAAAAAAAAAAAAAAAGGCAAAAAAAAAAGGCAAAAAACAAAACCACATCAAACCAAACATACTGAGAAACAAAAATTCAAGATCAAAGTAAAAAGTACCAAAACATACAAAGGGAATAAACACGCTGATAAGACACCAAAAAAAGCTTTTTCTCTCCTGTGAAACTCTGCAATTATTAGGCAGTTATGCTTACCTGCCTAATAGTATTCAGGCCAAATCATTTTCTCTTCAGAAAGCTATCAGGCTATGCTTTATCTACCTTGTAAATTAATTATAATGGGAATTTTAAAATGGTCTGATATGGGATAATTGCTACAGTTATTTTTAGTACTCATTTTAATTCAAACACGTTGATTCTTGTACTCGTTTCATATAACTACACAGACAAAATACTTCTTGCATGCCAGAGACTGATTTTCAAAAATTCAAAATAAACACTATAAACTTACTTTGAATTTGAATTCCTGTCCTCAGGACAAAAATTGAACCCACCTTTCCCTGCAAAACTGGCATTTTTGTGTGTATTAAATATCCCTTTTCCACAAAGACCCACATAGATCTCAACCTTAATTTTATTAAAGTATATTATTAGTCTGCTTTTACCTGAGTATGATTTCAAAATATCTAAGGAATTCTTGCTAGTTATGGATGAACATGAGCATGTTAACAGATACATTTATAATTGCCTGAACTGTACTACTCAAGTGAGCAATTTCTGTGATGCAGCCTTATCTCTACTAAAACAGGTTCAGCTAAGGATGAGTTAAGATATTACCAGTACCTTCCATGAAAAAGCAATGCTTTCTGCAATTTAACCAAGCATGCTATTTGCAAAGAGCAATAACTACACATCAAAGAATGTATGTTCAGGTCAAACCCAGGAATACAAAGCTTCAACATTCCCATTGTTACAGTGTTTCGTAATTTCTGAGGACACAATGATGCTTTTAAAAAGGTGCATATTTTAGAAAAATAAAGCAATTAAAATAAACCTAGTAGTTGGGGAAAAAAAAAAAAAAAAAAACCACAGTAAAAAACTGTCCTTATTCTGCAAATATAATCCATTCTGCAGGTATAACCTATTCTAAAAAAACGCATCAGGTATTAAAGCCTTGTTGTTAAGGCTTCTTTAATGAATACTAAGCTTTTTTCCTAGTTCTCATGTCTATTGCAGGAAATTTGAAGCTGTTTTAATTGCCTAAAGATTTTCATCTCACTTAAGCGAAAATAAACTATATACTGTCAGAGGGCAGCTAGAGCTTTGTTACAACTGCATTCTAAAACACAGAATCGGACTCCTCAAAACGTTGAAAACCAGTCAAATGCCCTGAAGACTACTGTAAACCTGGCTTGGGTCTTAGAGTCTGAAAGCTGTGAAACTGAAAATTAAGATTTGATTTTACTTTTTGGATATTTTAGGGATGCTTTGGATGCAATGTCACTTTGGGATAAAGCTGCAATAGTGCTCAGAAAACAATTTTTAAAGGTTTCAGTAGCCATTTGGAGAACATTAAAATAACACACCATCTGGAAAATAAAACCTTGTCGTCTTGGGGAGAGCAAATTTTTTCAGAAGTTTTCATGGACTGAAAGTAGTATACAGGATCAAAATGTAAATGAATAACTGAGATAAACAAGCATGACAGTAGGCCCAGGGTTGTCAAAAGTAGTGCTTTAGTATTTGAATAATTAAGTAATTCAGGATGTGAAAGATACAAAACCTCAGGAAATGTACAGGAGCTTCCAAGAACAAAGGCAGCATCAAATAGGCAAAGGACTAAATGCTACAGATTTTGCATATGCTTCACAAAAAATCCAGACAAGATGCATAGCTCCAATCAACCTATGATCCATACAACAGATGGAACAATTACCAGAATGACTGAATGCAATGTGACCAAACCCGCTGACAGCTCTTCATCACCACTTGAGGTAAAATGACTTCCTAAGCATTGATCTTGAAGACAACATCTGACAGAGGAAAATAGCCTTTCTTTTGCCAGAGATATAATAAAGCTAAAAAATCACATCATCCTATGTTTCATAATCCTTCCACTTATTTCAAGAGTCTTAAGTGACAGCTTTCCCTATAATATGAACATATTTTAGTACTCTCGCTTTACAACTCATTAGCAGGTAGCAATAATTAGACTAGTTCTGCAATAGCAGAAGTAGACGGAATAATACTTCCAAACTAAAACAAAAGTTACATATAGAAAATCTGATATTCCCTAAACACAATTAACTGGAACTCTCAGGAAAAACTGTCTCCCAGGCATGGGCCTTTGTAGACTGTACTGGAAATTTACTCAACTGGTGCTATTAAAAGTCACAACCTCAAAAAAAAGCTCCAAAAGAAGCTGAAGCAAGTTACATAAATGGACAGTGATACTATTTTATTATAAAAATTAGTATCTGTCAGCCTACCCTGTGCACTGAATCTCATGGAATACAACTGTCCAGGCCTCAACTTCTAAGAACAAGCTATTTACAAGGTTAGCACATTTTTCTATTATTCAAAAAAAGCATTACTTTAATGCTCTTAAATAGGTTGCCAGATATACTCCATGCTGCCTTCAAGACATTAGCATTCATCTTCTCTTTAACAAAGTGAAAACTGTATCAAAGAGTGTATGAAAAGTATATTTGTTGGAAGTTAAAACTGCTTCACAAGGAATATATTTCTACAGTCAAAACTTAATAATCCTTCCTATAAGGCACCTGTACATGGGATACCTGACTATTATGGAATAATGTTAACCCACTGAATCAAAAGCCAGTATCAAAACACCATAAGCCTCCATAAAAACCAAAAGTTTCAATGTATTATTAATCATAACACATTTATTGCATGTCCAGTTTTCTCAAATGAGATAGAACACTTACTAAACATGGAGCTGCAATACACAGTAAACCAATTATGCTTTCTAGTTGTGGAACAAAGTGTATTTATAGCACATTTTGAGGAAACCTGTGCTCTGCTCATTACTACCATAGTACACAACACAGGCATAAAACAAGTCTTCTTCCACTATCTCAGTTTTTGGAAGACACTCTACTCCAGACCTGAGTCTGGGGGAAAAAAAAAAAAAAAAATGCAAACTCACTTTCAGCAGGGCACATTGCATCACCCAAAAGGAGGATTCCCATTGCTACATCCTCCACTGTGTCTTACATGCAAACCAATCAAGATTTTAAAGTACATTTTAAGTTACAATTTTTAAATGAATGATGCTAATATTCATTTACCTGAGACTCCACAACGAATGTGATCATAGAGATGCTGCTGGTGCATGGTAGATTTTTTGTATATAACATGAGGATGACCGTTCTCATAATTAAAGTTACTAGAATCTTCTGTTAGATTCCTTAAAGGCTCAATAAAATACTCTTCATCTTCTGTAGCAATCACTCCATGCTTAAAGAAGAAAATAAGAAAATAAACACTTGAAAAAGACAGTATAAAACTCCTACTGAAAGCTTAACTTTAAAAAACATTTGACAATTGTTTATCTCTGAAGAAATAAGCAACTATAAGCCAACACAGAAATCAATGCATTCCCACTGATTTTAGTGGGAACAAAATAAAGAAGCTATAAGCAACACAATTAGAAAAACAAAAATATCATTGCCCTATTTCTGCCATTCTTTCCCATCATATTTGGTGGATGTGGTAGAAAAGCAAGGGATATTCTTGGTAAATGACAAATAATTTCTTCAGAGATGTTCCAAAACTACAATTCACATCCGTTAAAATGCCAAGCCAAAATGGCCTTGCTCAAATGGCAAGACCAATTTCCCTCTATGATGCTGCACTGGTCAATGCTTAAAGCCACATACTGCATCAAAGCAAAACAGCACAAAGGATTAATTTTAGAACATACATTCAGGGAAACCATTCAGCATTTTACATCCAGATGTTTAATTCCTAAAAGGAGCTAGTTATTACAAATAAATTTATTAATACTAACGTGGGATACACTGTCTACAAAGCATTTATCCCTTAAAAAGTCTTGCCACAAATCTGGCAAATCCAAGTTGTTGCAGACTGTGCACTAGAGCTCATTCTCCGTAATAAATGAAGATTTTTTCCTCACACTGCACTGCAGAATAGTAAATACTCTATTCTCATAACTTCCACATTTGTGAACTCAGCTTCTTCCAAACAGGAAGTGGTTTATGGAAGAAAGAGGAGATTTCAGGCCAACTATGCAATTTCCTGAAACTTCAGCAATTAAAACAGAACTTCAGCAGAAAATCCAGATTGGGGATCCTTGTGAATACAGAAAGACTGTGGAATAAGCACTGACAGACTTCTACACCCATATTTGATGCATAAAAAGTTCTGGTACCTATAGCTAGAAAATTCTGAATGTATGAACTTTCTACAATGCAAGAGCTACTCATCAGGTAGGAGAGTGGAAGCAGGAACTTCTGCATTCACATGCTGATTTGATGAATCACAAATTTCTACCACACCTTTGATCCATAAAGTACTATACATGAACCTCTTTTTAAAAGGCTTAGCTTTTTTCTTCCAATGAGACTCTTGTGATCAGCCATAAGACCACTTGCTACATTATCTGCTCTTAATATCCTAAGGCTGCTTCTAAGATCAGGGCCTGCCAACATACTTCTAGTCAAAGCTCTCATTCCTGCTGCTGTTTTGTACATCAAATGTCTCCTATTCTTCACTCCAGGAATAACCAGGTTTCAGTAACAACAGAGAACTTAAGAAAAAAATACTGTATAACACATCAGAAAGAACAGTGTTTTCCAAATATAACCCTATTACCAGTTTCAAAAATATGTGTATGAACACACTGCAGCTTTCAATTACATATTCCTTTTATAGACCATGTATAGTGACTATAACAGTAATTGTTCCTCTTCAGTCGCATTTTTCATTATGAACTCTATTTTCTCAAGAAGGTAACATCAGAGCCTATATTAATCTGGAAGATGTTGGTATCAAATTCCTCTCACAGTGTCTTTTTGTTACTTAAAGTCTCAGATTTTACGAGAAAATAAATCATTTACTAGTACACTGCTGCTTAAATAGTATTGAAAATATAAACCAAATTGTAGCTGCGTTAGCCAGATGTGCAGAAAGAACCTTGACAGTCTGGACTGCATCCAGTCTGGATGTCAGACATCTGGGTTCAAGCGAATCCTGAGCCATTATAAGCTCTGCTATGTTCCCATAGGAAAAGAGTCCCACAGAGTTGTTCTGGCCAACACTATCAGGCTGTCTACTTTATGCCAAGCCTGAGAGGCCAGAGGTACCATGCAACCTGTGGCCCTGTCTCTGCAACAGAGCAGGTCTGAAACTAAATCTGATTACCCCGAAGCATACATCCTTCATGTCTGTATTCAAGTCCAGCAAGGTTAACAAGCCTACGCATGAATGAGATTTGTATCAGAAACTGACAGCTTTAAGCAGCAAGATGACCTCAGTGGGAGTCAGTTCAGATGCCATAAACAACACCTAATTGCAGCATTAATCTTCTATGCAAATTGCACATTTGCAAGAGCAAATATGCAAAAAAAACTACTACTATTGTCTGCAAACTATGACCCTTCCTTCAGGTACCAGCACTGAAAAAGGTCCGGTATCACTAATTTTCCCTACGCCTAGCTGACATCTGATCTCATCTGCCCAAGCACTATGGTGATTTTCATAACATTTAGCAGAGATCAGCAAATAAATTTTACATGTATTTGGAACATGTATGAAGGCAGTTGCTGCAGCTAGTCAAATTATTTGATAAATACTGGAAGCGATCTTGCTCTGCATATGCCCTTCACATAAACCAGGTTTAAAATGGTATACATGTACCAAGCGTACTAATTTTGCTTGAAAACTAAACTGTTCTTCCAGTATTAATCTGATGCAAGTGGTCTTGTTGAATTGCAGTAACTATTTTTTAAGAAGCATTCTCAATCCTGTACATAAAAAGTACCTATGTCAGTGACAACCAGCATTTATTCTGACTACAAATTTAGAAAATTCATTCAATTGTTCTTGCATTCAGCAATGCCTGATTAATAGTGGGAATTACACTATTATATCCAAACCAACATTCTAAACACCATTTTTTGCTTATCTACTGGAGCAGAATACAATTTCAGTTGAAAAAGATAACTGAAATAATGCCCTTTTAGAGCATTAAAAGGATTTTTTCTTTTTTAGTTTTGTTATTAGTTTTGGACAGTTTGTAAATGAAACTTCTGCTCCAAAACATAAGAAATACCATTAAAATGGAAGAATGACAGGGAGAAAGTTTTGACAAAATACCATGAATTTAAGAAACAAGTTGAATGTCCCAAGTTACTGCAAGTAACATTCCCAAGATTATTATCTAAAACAGATTGTTTGAGGTTCTGTGTTATCCAATCCCACTATAGTCTGCCAACTCCTCCTAACATATATAAGGTCTGGATCCAGCAGTTTGACATGCTTAGGCAAATCTGTGAATCCACATGGAGTTCCCCTGAATTTGTGAAAACGAATCTTTTTCTGTTAGGCTGTCCAGATGGGGCCTTAACTTTCTTCAGATGGGGGATGTCCATCAGTCGCAGAAGCAAAGTGCATTACGAAGGACAAGTAAATGTGTGTCTTTTCCAGACAGTATTACTGTTTCACAATTTCTTCATGCCTTAAACATTTCTAGACTTAATGCTTTACCCATTTTTAATATAAAGTAGTAGTAATGGAAATATCTGAAAATATGCCTGTTGTTCAGTATGTCTACAGCTGGTTACACACTGCCAGCTGAGGAAAAAGATTGCATTAGGTTACTGTGTTCTTGAAGACAAAAAAAAACCAATAATTATAAATCAATAATCTGGCCTGACACAGTGTATCATGGAATCTAATGAGACACCTTAAACTAGGACAGCAACAGTTTATATATAATTTTCTGAATACTATGACTACACTGCAAATACCAGAGAGCTCCAAATACCCTGAGAACACCAAATCTTTACAATGATTAAAAATTTCAATCTAATTTTTATGAATTATTGTACATATGATTCAAAAATGCCATACTATATTCAACTTATAATCTATGAAAGGAGATGAAGTTGGACCAGATGCTGGGGAAGGATCCTTCATAGGGACTGTAGTGATAGGATAAGGAGTAACAGGTTAAAACTTTAACAGGGGAAGTTCACATTGGATATAAGAAAGAAGTTCTTTACTTTACGGATGGTGAAGCACTGGAATGGGTTGCCCAAGGAAGTTGTGAATGCTCCATCCCTGGTAGTGTTCAAGGCCAGGCTGGACAGAGACTTGGGTGATATGGTTTAGTGTGAGGTGTCCCTGCCCATGGCAGGGTGCTTGGAACTAGATGATGAGGATGATCAGAGGACTGGAGCAGCTCCTGTATGAAGACAGGCTGAGAAAGTTGGGGCTGTTCAGCCTGGACAAGAGAAGGCTGTGTGGAGACCTCATAGCAGCCTTACAGTACCTGAAGGGGGCCTATAAGGATGCTGGGGACAGACTCTTCGTTAGGGACTGTAGTGAGAGGACAAGGGGTAAGAGGTTCAAACTTAAGCAGGGGAAGTTTAGATTGGATATGAGGAAGAAATTCTTTACTGTAAGGGTGGTAAGGCACTGGAATGGGTTGCCCAG
>JAOEHY010011799.1:22831-42999 GCA_025447955.1 Psilopsiagon aurifrons
TTCTCGCACCCCGTAACGGGCCTTGATTAAAGAAGTAACGCCGGTTCAGCTGAGGGGAGGTGGCGGTTGCGGTCCGTCATCCGGGCCCGGAGGGGGTCGGCCTGTGCCCGCGCGACGCGCTTTTGCTTTGCTGCGGGGCGGGGCGGGGGTCGGGGCCGAGGGGTCCCGCTGGGCAGCAGGAGGACGGACGGGTGGGGGGCCATGGCCCCGGGACCCGCTGTACTCTGCGGAGCTAGTGGTGGCGGAGGATGGTAACCCGAGACCCGCCAAGTTATTTTTGATAGCCAGAAAAAGAAAAATAATAAAGAATCCTTCCTAAATCTAGGTTCTAAGGCTGCAAGCCTCTGCCAACATTATTTCCCGAATGGTGCGGTGCGCACTCCGCTCCCGAACCAGAGGTAGTAGTTGTAATTCTGGTGAACTTTCAATAGCTGGCTGGGCTGTGGAATGATTCGCGGGGAAAGGAACAGCTACTCGAGGACTCCTCCGAGGGTCGAAAGAATACGACCGGCTTGCAAGGATCAGCCGTGAGGCTGTCTTACTACCTTGGGTAGTGAGTAAGCCTCGGTGCTGACCTGGTCACTCCGGGACGGCTGTGTGAGCTGCGAGATAGGCACCGCTGAGCTGTGCTTAGCACTCCAAGCTTCAAATCTGCACACCCACCTTTGAACGTGAAGCACTGCGATACCGGGGTTACACTCTGCATAGAAGCATGTGAAATCTCAGTTAACAGCAGCGTTAGCAAAATAAGCACATGCCCCTAAAAGGTACTCGCATTTGCCATCATTCACACTCGACTTCGCACTAAATGCAGTAGATACCTATTTGTGAGACCCTGTCACAATCCTTGGGCAAATTAATGTTGCAGTGGTTCGAGGAGAAGCAGAATGTAGCAGCGCACGGAAAGGAGGACCTGTGAAAGCAGTGCTCCCTCGGAACCTGGGCATTCAGAGGGAGAAACGCTCTGAGGCTTGGAGGTGTGCCGCCAGCCTGCGCCCGCAGGGTTAATTGCTCATACCGAGGGCGCCATCCTGCGTCGGATCTTCTTTTCCTCGCCCTGTACCTGCCTAGGCAGCTGATGCTGTGATGGGTACGGCTGGGTAATTAAAACAGGCGTCTCTGACGTTGAAATGTTTTGGGTTGTTTTGTTGTTGTTGTTAATATTTCAAAGTTCATGTTTGTGTAGCAAATAAATGCATAAGATGATCACTTGGATAAATCACGCTCACCTCGGATGCCCTGCAGCGGGATGCAGCTAGGTGTACCTTAGTCGCACGACCTGTCTCCACTGACAGGCATAGTGACAGATTCTGCTCAGCCTTCTCTGGAGATGGAGCCGTACATATGGAGAGCAGGGTGAGTCTGTTCTTTTGGAAGGACAGATTGTGAAGAGAGAGTTTTTTACCCATTCTTCATTAGAACCAAAAATAACCTTTTGAACAGACAGACATGTATCACAGCAAATTGCCTCATGCTTATGGTATCCTCATGGGATTTGGGAGACCTGCTTTCAAATCAGAGCCTTCCCGAATCAGACTCGGGAATGCTCATGCCGCTGTCTGACGGCTCGCCTGAGGACTATTCTGGTGTGGAAGACTGGTCTCTCCGTGGCTGGAGCTGCTCCACCGTATATAACTGAGTAAATACTCATCAAGCTAAAAAGAAAGACAGCTTATCACTGTCTGGTTAGAGCCCTCACATGGGTTCAGCTCCCCTGCTCTAAATCAAGCAAAGCAAAGCAAAGATACAAGGACTTCACAAAACCCAGTTGCTTGCTCAGACCAAGTTATTTATTCCCTGTCCCAGACAGCCACATTTTCTTGCCTACAGCCACTAGTGTATATATACCAGTCAAAACTGGCATATACCAGGAAAAGCTTTGGCTGCAGTAAAAAAATTCTGACCTTCTGTGATTAGAATTTCTGACAGAACTCTCGGTACAGTCTGACTTATCTGTTTTGCTTTATCACATGAAATGATTTTTCAGAGTGAAACCATATTCAGATAAAAATAGTGATCTTATTTGATTATTTTTTTTGTTTGTTTCATCAGCCCAAATTTGATTATTTTATTTTTGTTTCATCAGCCCAATATATACATTTTTTTTATGATCTGTGATGTTTTAGAAAAGAAACATGCATAGGAAGTAGTACACAGATTGTGAACATAAATTTTTCTTTGCTGCAAGTAGAAGGCTTTGTAGCAGGAACAGGAATTCTACTGTGAATTCTGGCAATATGTATAAACCATTTGGGCAAATGTGTCTCAGAAGCTCTGGACAGGATTACACATTTGTTGAGCACAGAATATATTACCCTGTTTCTTAACCAGTTTGTTAGACTTTGCTGGCCATGGAAGTAGTTAGCTACAGTGCTCTTGACTTTAGGCCTTTGAACCCTTTAGTATGTTAGCCAACAACTGATAAGGTTGGGGAGCATGCTTTTTTATTTAAATAAGTATTTATATTTCAATTTAATATTGCTAAGTGTATCAGAAGTATTTGAGGTGGTACCAGGAATCTTGCTTTTGGGTGAAATAAATATAGCAGGGAAAGCTACAAGTCTTTGGTGAGCAGTGCATTTATGTAAGAGGAGGGTGTTGTTACTTATACATTTAGATAGACGTGCTTGAAAGCATGGGGGTTTTTTTTTCCAAGGTGTCACTGAAGACCTGAGGATAATAACCTATTGTCTTTGGAAATATACTAGCTGTGTCTGGGGAGATAATAAGCATTAAAAATATGTATCTAAAGTTTTAAATTACATAAATATACTTGCTAGAATACTTCACTTGACCATACAGATAAAAAAAATCAAAACAATATAACCTTGCATTTACATGTGCTACAGGTTCAGTGTTTTACCTGTGCATATAGGGAGAAAAATTCTTGATGTGCATATGGGCTTCATTCTTAGTCTTTCAAACAAAAAGACTCTAGTGGTGCTTGAATGTAATATGCTGTTGAGATGCAGTATCTTGATCACTGGTGTTTCCTTACAGATATCCTGAATTCAGATGGCTTCTAAATCACATCTTCCCTGCAGGGAGAGATCTAAAAACATCTCTAGAAATTACCCTGAGCCAGGTATTCAGCCTAATACCAACTATTTGCTGTCAGGAGTAGAATCTATTGTGCCTGGCACATTGTATTTCAGAGAGAGAATGCATATGAAGGTATACTTTCAATTGGAAAAGGAACCCCTTTTGAGTTGAGCTGTCATTGATAGCCCTCTAAAACAAAGCTCACAGCCATGCATTTACCTTCAGGTATGGCTTTGAGGCTACTTCAGGCCAGCAATGCGGATATTGCCAAGAATGCCTTCATTTAAATATGAAGAGCCTTAGCCAAGTCAGGATGGTAGATCATCCTTTCCTAGGATGTTCCCTGTAACCAGCTGTGTGTATTATGCTGATGCAGGGATTATTGTCACCCAAGACTCATTGTTTCTGCAATACCCTGTGAACCTGTCCAACTCAATTATTTTAGTAAAAGATTTGGAAATAAAACTGGAAAACTTCATGTAAGCTTGGCACAACATATCATGACCAGATTCCTTCCTGGTGGAACACAGATGTGGCAAGGCAGAGAGAAGATCAGAGAATGTGAACGTGGTGAGAGTAACACTCAAAACATGGTAGGGGTGAAATTAAGTATCTCTCTAGGAAACCTGAAATAAGGAATCTTACACTACTCAAGATAATTAGGGGATCCCTATGGCAGAATGGATGTTGATCTCAAATTTGGCAGGCAAATAAGATGGAACTGATCCTGTCCTCATTAAGATTAAAATAGAAAGTATAGTAAAAACAATACAGTTCCATACAAGAATAGGAATAGTAGCAAGAAAAAAAAAGAGGTAACTCAGATCAGGGAGTTATTTTATTTTGAAGGTAGCATATTTTTTCCTGCTTTGTCTCTTTCCAGCTTTTCAAGTCAAGAGGTAGATACCAAGACAGAAGATTAGGTCAGTAACAGTTTGTTTAGAGGGAGCATTTTCTGTTGTATAGTTTTTCTGTGTGTTCTCATTTTGTTGTTTTCCTATTTGAGAAGATAGTTGTTCATAAGACCTGAACAATCTATGAGACTTACGGAGAGCAAAGCTGAGACAAATTGTGCCGTATGTGGAAAATGTGTACGGAAAATCTCTATGGAAAAAATTGGCAAATGGTATTCCTCAAAAGATTAGTGTACACAGAAACATATGAAAGCTGTGCAGAAAATCTTAGCAAATACAGAAGAATTCAGTTATTTTGATTGTAGAATGAAAAATCTGGAATTAAGTCACAAGAAGACTTGGTTATTGCCATGCAGAGCACTGCAGTGTTTTGCAGTCTGGCACTCAGCTGTAGGAATGGAGCTCCAAGGGCAGAATTAAGAGCCTCAGTCTCAGGTGCCTGGGTGACTTGTTTAGTTTCTGAACTGAAGGAGAATTGCGGTAGTTGTACTGATGAGCATTACAGACTGTTCATTTAGCATCTGCTCAGCTATGTGGTGATTCCCCTTTTCTTGGTATGCTTTATATAAAAGCATGAACACATACACTAATGTCAGAGATTGTGAAATTGGATCGTGAAATGAGCACAGATTTATTTTGAATGGAAAGAATTGGACTTTACATATTCCTGGACTGTATATCTGGAAAAGATTTATTAAAGACTCTAGAGCATACAGTGCATACTGCTTTGGACACAGATTACAACTTTGTGTAATTTAGGTCGTTTTCTGGCATTCTTTCTACCACACTGTCTTGCAACAGCTTATAAATAGAACTATAATGAAAGCTGTTAAGCCATTGGTTTGAAGAAGAATTGGGAGAAAGATAAAAAAAACCCAAAACCAACAAAACCACACATACAAATCACAGTGCCCACCTTTGCCCTGTGAAGTTTTGCCTATCCCTCCAAAGTGTAAAGGTTTATTGTGAATTGCAGTAAGGTGTTATGTGAATGTGATTAGTACAAACATTCCTTCCCTCTTATCTCACAAGTAACCCAATTGTTAAATTTCTTATAGGATTATCACAGCGCTAACGGCTCCTGTTTTAAGGAAGGCAATGTTCTGCTTTGAAGGGACTTATTAAGGCCCCTTTAAAAAGCCCAATGTTTCCCTTTTCCACTTACTTAGGACTGTCTGGTTTTTCGTGAAGATGTTTGCACAGCAGTAAGGGCTCTGACCATCATACATGTCTCTCACCTGGAACTGGTTATACACTGGAGAGATGAAAGGGGAACTGCTGTGTCTACTTGCCCTATTCTTCACCCAGTTAACCCTAGTTAGTCTCTTGTGGCATCCCTTGGTGGAAAAATCCAGGGCCAGATGAATCTTTTGGTATGACTCAGCAGCTGGTTTTATGTTAAGAGCAGTCTTCAACTTCTGTTCAAGTTGTAAGGGGCTTAATTTACAAGCACTTCAGACTTCACACTGATTTCCACTGTAATCCACTGGCAATCACAGGCATCCACAAAAGTCGACAACACTGCTGGATTTCACACTGAGGCAGCTCAGGAGCATCTATATATTGCATTTAGGTGCTCAGTGGTCCCCCATGAAAGAAGAGAAATGAAAAGAAATCCCCAAAAAGAAGTTACTGTTCCCCTTGTAATGACTGCAGCTATTTCTCAAGTGATCCTCTTAAAGCCCTCTGCCACTTACACAAAGCCTGGAAACAGGAGCAAATATCATGACAGCTGAAAATTTATATAACTTTTTCTTAGGACTTAATCCTATGAATCTTCTGTTATTCCACTAAATATTCTTGAAACACATTGTCTTGCATATATTTTTGTTCTTTACATTAAAAGGATACCTTTAAAGTCTAAAGATAAAACTAAAGTTAAAGACTTTCAATCAAAGAGCAAAGGTCGCAACACAGCAGCCTTATAGCAGCCTGCCAGTACCTAAAGGGGGCCTATAAGAAATCTTACAAGGACACGTAATGATAGGAAAAGGGGAAATGGCTTTGAAGCAAAAGAAGGTAGATTCAGATTAGCTACTAGGAAGAACTTCCTAACAGCTAATTCCTAATAGGTAATAGCAGAGGGGTTGGAACACGATCTTTAAGGTCCCTTCCAACCTAAACCATTCTATGAGTCTGTGAACATAAGTTTTCCAACATCAAAAATGTCTTTTTCACATTTTGCTGAAACTAATCTGTGCATTAAAATCACAAACGACTTTCTGTTTCTAAGGAGTCAGAACATTACATTTCTTAGTTATGGGTTTATATTCTGGCCACAATCTGTGAACTGAAATATGAACTGGATTTAGCATACTTCTGTTCCTGCTATAGCCATTAAGTAATTATTTGCATCAATATGCAAGTTATACTGGAAAAGGATAAAACCCAGTTTTTCTTAAAAACTTGCAGGATACTTAATACTATGGTTCAACAGACTTGTGCAGTATATGCTAGCAGTTTTTCATTCTGACATGACATAATCATAAAACCATCCAGGGATATGAAGGTGATGGTGTGTGGCTATTTGCAGATGTTTGAGGGCAACTTGTTCCTGTGTTTGTACTAATATGATGAGCCAAGATCAAAAGAGGCCTCATCTTTTGTGTGATCATCACTGGAAACTCTGTTGTGATTCAACCTGATTCTAGCAGCAATCTTCTGAACTTCTGAAAGTATGGCTTCAAATAAATAACTTTAGTTTTTGATTGATTGGTTGGTTGGTTTGCTTGGTTGGTTGGCTTTTTAACCCACCCACTCTCTGTATTCCCACCATGCCTGAAACTCAGTTAGTGGTAATAACTTTTATATATCATTTTTGTGAACTTTGTAATTATTAACATACCAAGAGATTTGTGAGCCAAAATAAAAGTATTCAAAGCAAGTGGAGTAATAGCTAGGGAAATCTACATGCTTGCAGCAAATGCTGGACATTTATTTTTAGCTCATTGCACCCACAGTTCTAGCCATCTAGAAATCTACACAATTTCATCCACAGATTAGGTTACCTGGCAATAAATAAAGCCCCATATAAATTATTGCATGAACAGAACTCTCCCAGTACTGCCAGTCTATATAATTTGGCTAACAGTAAGTACCCACAGCCATCTTAATATAACAGTGTATTTACAAGGGCAATAAGGTACACAAAGAGTACAAACACAGGTGGACATATCCCACCTGCAAATATGTACCTACAGTGATTTTTTTCTGCTGTCTTTGAAAGAAGGACTTAAAGGTTTGCTTGCCAGTTAATGCTCATCCTGAGGAGTGCAGAAGTTGAAAGTTCAGTTTTGCATTTTACCAGATAAGGTTGGTATTTGCTAAGAGGTCAAAGGGGACTACAAAGGACCTAGTGTCATTAAACATTAATTACTTCATAATTTAAGGATATGCATTAATCATATAATTTAAATTTGTGGGCAATGAACCTTCAGTTCAGCCGGTAAAAATTTTAAGTAAGGCTGATATACATTTTAGTAATTATGAAAATCAGGTAATTTACAGCTACTTCCTCCACAGCAAGACTGCTTATTCACCTAGCATAGGCTTATAGGTCTTCTAAAGTGTAATTAGCATCATTAATTACCTGTGGGCATAGCCTGTCATTTCTGTTCAAAGTGTAAACATAGAACATTTTATTTCTCATTTTCTAATAGCTGTCCCCTGGCCATTCTCTTTCTCTGTCCCCAGATACAATGTCTGACTTTCAGAGGTGAGAAACAAATTGGGATTCTCTCTTGAGCAGGCTTGGGGAGGGTGCAGGGGTAACCTTTGCTCTTGTTCTGCTCCAGATTCTCAGCTTTGCACATGAATGGATACTCTTCTATTGGGATCTTTCTTTTGGGGGACAAAAAAAATAACTGCAAAAGAATACCAGGGAGTTCACTTTGTTCACTATCTCTGCAAGGTTTCTTTCTGAGACTCCATGGAAAAAAAGAAATTCAGAAGTTTGAAATGCCGGATACAAAACTTTCAGAATAGACAGGGCAACCCAGCATTCCTCGGGCTCTGCTCTGCAGTAAAACTACACACAAATCTCTGAACAGCCGCCAAAGATGGACCATAAAATATACTACTGTAATTCTTCTGAAGTCCAACTGTAGTTTTGAAGATAAAAGGTTTTACGCTTCTTTGTTTAATCATTGCTCTCTAAGAAGGACAGAGACCAGGTGGGTTTGGGTTTTTGTTGTTTTGGTTGTTTGTAGTGGGGTTTTAAAATTTTATTTCTAGTTCAGAAATCTGGGGAATTTGTTGAAATATGATGTGCAGAAAAGAATTCTTTCATCCTGAGAACTGAACTCTGAATGACAAAATACCCATATTTTCTATAAAGTATGATTAGATAGTACGATAGCATTTCTCAAAAAGAAACACCTCGTTATGCTTTGTCCTATTAAACCTGACATATGTTGTAGTAAATGTGCGGGTGAACACTTTGCTACCAAAGTGTGTTCTGCTCCTTGGTAACATTTATGCCTTTAAGCATCTCAGAAGTTTTTCTAGTTGTTTCACATATGTTTTTTACATGGAATACAGGAATGAATCTTGCATATCTCAATATGAAATAGCCGTTGGAAAAGATGATCATCACTACTTTTTCTGTTTTCTCAGTTATGAAGCACTGAAGTATGCAATATTCACTTACTGAACTTTACAGTGTTATTGTGTGAGACAATGGCACCTTGATCAACAACAATGAATGCTGTGGTTTCTCCATCAACAACAAGCTACCATCAGCATTGGGATCAACTATATACCAGGGCTATCCTAATTCTGTCTCTGTCTCTGATCCTGTTGAGGGAGAACATGAATTCTCCCCCTGACCACTGAGATGCACAACAAATATTAAAAATAAGTATATGCAATATTAATAGTGTGTGCAATCCAGTGGTTATTACCTCTTAGCTTATTAAAGAGCTTCTTACAAGTGAGAAACAGTTTGCTGTAGATTATTTGGCAAGGTCACACTTGGGGCTTAGTAACTTCATTGTACAATAAAGAATTTAAACAATTTTATTCAGGCCTGTTTATATAGATCTCTACATATAATTGTTTCATAAAACAGCATGTATGTATAAAAATATACGAACAAGAATATAGTGGTATTGAGAGGGTGGACAGGGCTACTATTTAAATTAATACTTCATAATTCCTGTAAAATAGTGCTTTGCTATTAAGAATAAAAACTAGTCTTGTCTTACTGGTTAGGGTATTGTGTTTAAACCCAGATCCTTAGCTTTTTCTCATCTTTGGTTTTGAATAAGCATTTTCTGAAACATTCAGATGATTTGATAGTAGTAAAAGTAGAAGCACTGTAGATTCACAATTAAGCGGTCCTCATAGATGAGGATGGGGTAAAGGCTCTACTATTTCTCATTATCTGGTTGAGATTCAGTGTTTCAGACAGGTGTACAGCCCCTCACAGCAAGTAGTTCTGCTTTTGAGGCTGAATTAAAGTGATCTAGATCATGGAATCATAGAATGGTTTGAGTTGGAAAGGAACTTTAAGATCATCTAGTTCCATCCCCCTGCCATTGGCAGGGACACCTTACACTAGACCAGGTTGCTCAAAACAACATCCATCCCAGCCTTGAACTCTGGCAGACGCAACTTCTCTAGGCAACCTGTTCCAATGTCTCACCACCCTCATGGTAAAGAACTTCTTCCTAATATCTAATCTAAATAAAGCCATTCCTGCTTGTCTCTTCCCTACATGCCCTTGTAAAAAGCCTCTCTCCAGATCTCTTGTAGGCCCTGTTTAGGTACTGGAAGCTGCTCTAAGATCTCCCCTTAGCCTTCTCTTCTTCAGGCTGAACAGGATCACCCAAATGATTTGTTTTAACTAAAAAATCAAGTTGGACTAATTAACTGTATAAGTTAGAAGGTAATTCACATGATTAACAAACACTGCTTTTTACCTCTTTGGAAAAAATAAAAGGAAATAAAAGGAAACTCCTTTTCAAATACAGATTATGTTGGATATACTTCTTATCCATCTTTCTTCCTATTATTTTACTAAAATGAACATGCTTAACTGTTTTTTTATAATACTGGTAACAAGATCAGAATCTCCCTACAAATATTACAGCTCCATTGGAGTAGGTAGTTTGCATTTCCTAACTTCACACTTGGCCATCAGGAAATCATCCCGCATCAGGCAGCATAATGCTTTAAACCCCTGAGCAATAGAGTCATAATCTGGCCAGCTGGAATCAAAATAGGTTTCCCCTTACCCATTGCCAATGTGCTGGCTTCAACCAATTCCCTAAAGAAAAATGACTCTATACTTGGCACACAGCAGCTACTAAATTTAAATTCCTCCTGCCCCTATATATTAAGCTTTCTATCTGGTTCAGCACTGAACTCCTACGATTTGGCCAGCTTGGATTCAGAAAGGGATCATAGCCATCAATACATTTACTGAAAATGATGCTTTGTTTTCCTTTCCTTTACAATACTAAAAGGAAGTTCAAGTGAGATGGAAAAAGTGGCAGATATAGCCACCCTAACATGCCATCAGCAATCATTTTGGCTGTTACCTGTGCCACTCCACATCTGATTGCACTGCTTCCTTTCTCTCACGAATTACTCTCATTTGTAGCAATGTGCATATTTAATCAGCAAGTCTGAACTGAACACAGATTTTCTTGGAATGGAACAGAAATATAGTCTGAACAGTCACTTTCACTTAATGAAAACAGATTTTAATTAGGGCTCTCAACTGCTCCTGTGACTACATAAGATTCATCCAGCATAGTATGGAAGAATCATTGTGTCCTTCTCTTGTGATTGTTTTAAGTGACACTAAAATGAACAGACATTGGCTGTGTGACTTGGCAGACTTTCATTTAACCCACATTTATGAGTTCTCTAATGTCCATTTATTGTAGGCAAAACTTAACTGCAGAATTAGTATCTTCATCTCAAATTAGATTATGTTGCAAATTAACCTTATGTGTTGTAAGCTTCATACTTATAGGAGATGAATACTGGATAGGAGATAAATAAATATCCATAGCTTTGACTTAAGAGATCAATACTAAAATGCAGCTATTACAGAAGCAGGAGCATGATTCTCTGGTTCTGTAAACAATTAACTCAAGGTAATTTTTGTTTGAAATAGGATTGGCTTCTTTATTTTTACTGATCTAATTCTGACACATAGAGCTCTGTAACTGTTTCCAGTTGCGTTATTCCTACTAACCCTTTTAATGTTGAAGCAAGATGGAATGACCCACTAAAACATCTTATGGACGGCCTCAGTATGTATAATAACATTGAGATGAATGTATACTAACTTGACAGAATAAGAAAATTATTGTCAGATGTTCATGATCTTTATGTATATACCTGAAATTAAGTAGAAAATCAAGAGGTTTTTTTATGCTGTTTTTAGACCAAGAACTTGGGATTTTTTTCTGTGTGAGTTTCATATTCTAATGTCTCACACATATTAAAAGAGTCAATACACATCACAAATTTTCTTGAATTTTCTTTAATTTCTTCTTGCTAATGGTTGAGCAGGAAAGAGCTTTACCCAAGCCAAATGTTTTTCAGTTTGCGCTGCTTTCACTGCTCTTTCATTCATCTCCCATTTGTGTTTGAGGCCATGAAGACTCCTCAGAGTTGTGCTTATCCACCTGTGATTAGTCTCTTACAATGGTCACAGTTTTCATCTCCTTTCTTTGGGTTTAAGAGTTTAGGAATAGTGACATTGAAGTTGAGAAGGAAATGGATTACCCTCTTGAACAAATTCATGCATGTTCCCATTTAACAATGAGACAAAATATAGTCTTCTGTTAAAGTGTACATCCAGAGCACTTAGCTGACCTGAGAGACCCAGTTTCATGATGCTGCTTCAAACAAGTCGATATTATTTAGAGTAACTGGAATTGGTATAACATGAAACTGGGAGGAGGTCTACTGCTTGACTGGCAAATTGAGTCGTTGTCCTGGCATTTAATAACACAAATCAAGGCTCTCACCTTTGGTTTCTCCTCAGGTTTTACACATCCGGTCTAGGAACCCTTGTTGATAGACAGGGGAAAACATTCTTTCTCTGTAGTCTGTGATCTGGATTTTAATTTCCGTAAAAATTAAAAAAAAAGAAGAAAAAAGAAAAAAAATCCTTATTGGTTCCACCTACATTTGCATGTAACTATTACAAGGAGAGAAAAAAGTCAGTTAAATGGCACACCTGACACTGAAAGATTTCCAGCTATTCCATCACTACATTTACAGAAACTTGTTCTAAATTCAACTTTTTGAAAAGTTGCTCTTTTCCACTTTCTTACTTTTCATAAAGCTCAAGAGAGGGAGTACAATTTGGACTATGCTCCTAAAAATTGATCTGCCAGGACTGAAGAATGCCAGCAACCAGCAAGCAAAGTACAAAAACTTTGTAAAATAAAGATGTTCCCTTTCAAACTCTTACTGGTAACAGTTATTCTAAAAATAAGGATAGATAAGAGTAATAAATAAAGAGCAAACAGAAATGTAATATCGAGCATGTGCTTGATTTTGATCCATAATTCCTGGGTATACAAAGTGTAATGGAAGCTCAAGACATTCAACATGCTTAAAAATCTGGTCACTTTGGCTAGAGACTACATACAGAACTAAGTACACAGCACCAACTTATAAATGCTGTTTGTCAACCTCCTTCAACAAAATGTTACCTGGTTTTGTGACTGCAATTCTTTTTCCACCTTCCCAGTTTTTTATGTGGTAGTTTGCCTCATACCAAAATCTGTGGTTGAGAAAATTATGTCCTTTTCTGACAGAAATAAATTCTTACATGCTGGGAACAAAGAACCTGAAGTCCCAATAAACGTTGTGACCTGGATCCCTATGGCCTGTTTGCATGATCTTTCACTGTAATACTTTCATTATCAGTGGACCAGCATCAAGCTGTAGACTAGTAGGAAGGAAAGCATCACAGTGTGTGAAGCCACCTAGAAGAGAGGTCCACAGCTTTCCTCTGAGAGAATAATTTTTGCAGTATTTTAGCATTTTCCAGCCAGACCTGGCATGCAGGTTTACTCACATTTTCAGACGTCCCCCAGAGGGTCAATATTCTTGACACTGTGATTACCAGAGTCAGTTGTCGCTTGTATTTGATTATGTTGATATAAGAACCCAAGGCAAACTTTTGTGTAATACTAAGTATCTTTCCTTCAGAGAAAGCTGTGCCACAAAGAAAGCAACTGGATAGAGCCTCAGAGCCAAAGATAGGTCTGTTTTGTGTTACAGTAGGGTTAGGGAACACTCCTTTGTGAATACAGCTTGACCTAGAAGGTACTGATTTTGGAAGGAGAAACAGGAGAAGAAATGAAACAGAAAACACAAAAGAGAAAGTCAGTAACAAAATAAGAAGACAGAAAACTTAAAATGTGTGTGAAGGAGGATGGAAAAAGGCATAGACACAGAATCACTCAATAAAATCTATTGAACAATCTTTTTTAATAGTATGAAGTGTCACGAACATGATAGAAGCACTTTTCCAAAATAAAATGTTAATTCTTACTCTAGAATTACTCTATGTGCATTACATGGGCTGAGATTTTAACATTATAGCATGCAACTTAACAACTTTTTTTTTATTTCTCTTTAGGCTACTAAAGGATACATTGGTGCTTAGTGTATTGAGTAGTACACAAAAATAGTAGCATGCTATTTGTACTTCATTATGTACTACTATGCCAAAATGGGAAAACAACTTCCTAGAACTGATCACATCTTGTCTTATCTGTTAGTTATCAAATACTTTGAAAGAAATACTGGTTAGAAACAAACAAAAAAAAAATCCATTTTTATATCTAGCTGCCATATAGGGTGTTAATAAAGCATTACTTAGTGCTTAAATTTAGTTGAAATATACAGTCAACGAACAATGAAATTTTGAACAGCATTACTGTTGTCAGTACTTTTATGCCAACAATTTCCTTAACCATCCAAAAAAGTTGCCATAGATCCTTGAAATAAAAAATTTTCATGGGAAAATATCACACTAATTAATACACTAAAAATATTCAGTTTGGTCTGATTCAGACTGATTTGTTGGTTACGGACAATTGTGTACTTTGCTAAAAATTTGCTGAACATCCATATCTGATCATATTTTTCACATAAGCCTGATTCCTGACATAAATATGCATGTTTATTGGAAAACCCTATACTAATGTTACTTCATACTATTTACTTCTTAAATTGAGTTCTGAACTGCATCAGATTAGATTTTTGAAACTGAAACACATCAACTTCAGTTTGATTATTTCAGTCCCTAATTTTCTCTAGGTACTCCTGCTTTTCAAAATCAGCACTGGGTTCACGTCCTCACAGAATTATGTGCATGTTGACTACCTTCCAGATTGCATGTTTGAATAATAGCAGCTTGAAAACAGCCTTGCTAAAATGTAAAGATAACTTTGCTCAGAAGTCATGATAATGCTTCTTTGTAATCACCGATTCTGTGGCAATCCAGTGGGACAGTTTGATCCCTGGTGCAGCTGCATGGATAATCTTAACTCTAGTGGAAAAGAACTGCAGCAGGAGTTAATTTGACCGAAATAACTCTTTTGATATAAGGTGAAGGTTTATATCTAACTTCTGTTAGTTATATATAGAGTAAGCTGATTTGTTTCTGGATGTTTCTGGCATGGTATAGGAGATCTCTCATTTTAAGTATTATTCCTATCATACATCCTACTGGGGCTCTGTCTATCTTCTACCAATTTCATTCAGTTTACATGACTCTTGGCTCTCTAAAAGGTGCTGCTTCTCTTACAGTAATTCACAGTTGATGTAGAGATGTCGTATTTCACAAAACTTGTACCTGTGTTACATTATAAAATTTGAACGCTTTTGCAGCTACAGTTTTCTTGATGTAGAACAGTCACTGTTCGACAAACTCAGTCAAGACACAGTTGTTATTTGCAACTTCAGTGTTCCTGGACTGTAACCGATACGTGAGAGCTTTCTTTCTGCGCTATTCATCTCATAGTTAGCAGCCCAGAGACTCACAAATGTTTCTGAAATTCAGCTTTGTTGTTACTGCCCACACCTGCCCTAGTTGTAGGAGGAAATTTACTTTTGAATTTGTGTGTTGCTTTTAGCAGAATTCTGCTGAGATCCTTGCATATGCAGTTACGTTATTATTTTCATACCTTTGCCAGTTCTTCAATATTTCATCTTCCTAAATAATAGACTATGTTCAATGTTGCCAGATTTCCATCATGTACAAGGGACTTTCATCAGATTACACTATTTTTGTCAAGCTTGCATACAGTTAAAGAATGTATTGACTTCTCAGCCTTAGCCTTCATATGCAAAGAGCATAAAACCTAAGCTTGTGTTTGCAGTCAGGGGTTGTCCTGCAAATTTAGAGCCATCTGGGAACTACTTGATAAAGTCTAGTTGAATTTCTGATTTGCAAAACAGGCAGGAGCATTATTCTGAACAGACTGACTAACTTTAAATTCAGTTCAGTTGAACAGTTTCACCTTTCCATGATGAAACACAGATCTGCTCCCTTTATATTAAGCAACTTGGTTCACATTGACCTCAGCTCTTGGATTCTTCTCTTAAATACAGCAAATTAATTACCTGATTTTCCAGGGTTGCAGTTCAGTGTTGCAGGGCTATAACCAATACATTCCTGGATCTAATTAAGATACAACTTTCAGTGCAGGGACTTTCACAAAACAAAACCCTCTAACAGTGAAATAGACACAAGTCCAAAAATGAATGATACTGAAATAACCAACATGCTGCAAATTCAAACAAAAAACCTGCATCAGGTTGTACATACGCAGTAGTGTTGTAAGCTAACACTTGTTCTTTGGCAGCATTTATTAATATAATTTAATAATTTAATCATTTAAAGTCAGTGCAAGTAGACATAAAATTAAGCAGTTCTGTTAAATAAAATAAAAAAAAGTATTAAAAATTAGCTACTATTAGAGATACTGATTTTAAATACTGTAATTTGTTTCTGTGGGTAGTTTAATGTTCTGGCAAAGATGTCTCTAGATCATGACACCAAGAATAATGACTTGCCTTGTCACCAATCAAAATCCACCAGTGTTCTGTAAATGGAAAAAAAAAAAAGCACTTTATAATCTTAAGGAAATTTGAGCAACTGATTGTCACAGAAATTATTTATTATAAATAGTAAAGGACTGTAAAGGACTGGTTATTTACCAAGTAAAGGCAACATTAATCCAGTTTAATTCTATGAATTCTTATGAGTCTAATTTGTATTTCAAGTCTTTCTGCCTGAAGCAGTGTCCAGCAACTCATTAAATGCAACCTAAATTACAATTAGAATAGGAATACCACCAAAATTACATTTGTCTTGGCTAACTATAATTCATAAGCTCATTTGGAAGCACCTGCAAGCAGCATTTGTTGCCAAATAGAGAAGGCAAGATTATGTTTCGTTTGACACGATAAATTTCCTAAAGTACAGAATTTGAAACGTTTGCAGAACAAAGAACTTCTTGTAACCATGGCTGATTATAATTATGAGTAGTTCAGCACTGCTGAGGTACCTTGGAGTACTCATTGTTTAACCTGGAAACAATCTGAACTAAAGCATACTGTTAGTACTGCCTGAGAATATGCATGAAATAGAGAGTCTCCCTGGTTTAATCACTAGAATTTCACCTTTGGAAATAAGTGAAAGTATTGTGATCAGAAAGTTGTTATGCTAAAACAATTTCAAGGAAAATAAATAAATAAGCAAATAAAATAAAACCCAACAACAACAAAAATGCAAACCAGAACACCTCACAGTCTACACTAAATCCAGCAAACCAAACCAAAACACTGAAAAAAACCCAGTGTCTTTCAAAACTCATGAAAGATGAATTTCAGATTTTAGGTAAACAGACGCAACATGGCGATACCTTCCCAGACTGTTTTATGTGCTGGTTATTGATCTATTTTGTTTCTAATAGCTTCAAATACATTATAAAATACAGAAAGTCTGGTGTCACTTTACCCAAATACTAAAGCATATTCAAAGTTTGAAGACAGACTTATTTTCCCAAGGTTATATGCCTGTAACCAGCCACAGAAGCCTTCATTAGCATCACCCAATCTCTCTCAAAAACACAAAGAAAAAGCATATGTGTTTTTCTGCCCAAACTTTACATTCATAAACTCTTACTACACCAGTCTTTCAAAACCACAATTATTTGATCTGCAGCAAAATCCAGGTAAACACAACAGTTAATTTTAATGCCATCTTCAAAACTTGCAAAACTATTTGCAGAAGTGTTCAGTTAATTTGCTATGAAATAGCAGTAATTTTTACCAATCTCAGTCTTTTGTAGAGTTGAGTTTGTTAGGGCAGCTGTGATCTGCTCTTTCTTGTAACCTTCTAATACTGCCTGTGACAAGGTGTTCACGTTGCTAGATTAATTAGCTCACAATACGAAGTTTGCTGTACCTATGTATTCTGAAAATTGAGAAGTCTCAGGGGCTCTGCACAGCCCAGAAGTATTGCTACTGTCATTTTCCCTCTTCACATATATGCTAATTTGGATCCCATCATATCTGAATGGCAAGTAGCACCCCGTCAGATTGAGATTTTCTACTGAGTCGGTCACAACTGAAAGCACCATTCTCCCAGATTTCACCTGATTCCGCATGTCATAGTTTATCCATGAATTATGCCATATATGGTGACAGGCTTGTGACTGACACCTTTTTCTTGAATGTATTAAAGCCACCTGCTCAATACTGGGAGAATCTGATGGAAAAGCCTCCTGCTTATCTGATGAGCAGCAGAGTCAGAACTGTGAGGGGCTTTAAGCTGCACCAGTATTCTACAGGTATGGGCCTAATCAAATAAGTCCAGCCAAGTACAATATTACTTTATTTAGTAACAAAGTCAAAGAAATATGTCCTTACTGATAGTTGCTGTCATGGCATTTATTTTAATCACCACTGGTTATTATAGAGAACACAAAGACTAATTGAGGCTTACCAAGAAGCCTGATTGACACTGCTCAAGATTGTCATGTTATGACAAACACACAATAGAATTGTCTATATATGAATTGACAGACAAGGTTTTAATTAAGATCTTGGAGTCCAAGGGCAGTTTTGCATTTCAGTAAGATTGGCTCAGCTATGAATCTTAGGTACTTTTCTCAAAGCTCATATAGATAGCAATATGATGTAAACAATCTCTAATTCTAAAACATGACTCTGAAGTGATAGAAAGGAGTAATGCCATTCAGAAGCTGTAGTAACGTAGGGATTGTTCAGTTTCTTCTGTTCTAGGATATTATGAAGTTTCCTCTTCTTCAGAAAAAGGAAGTAAGAATGTTAGCTTACGCTTCTGCCTGATCTCTTCTACAACTCCGAAGCACATCAAAGCAACCAATTCTTTTTAGAAAAATTCCTGAAGAGTGAGGAGCAAAAATTGCCATGCGAGCATAAAATGAGATATTCGCCATTGCTGACAGTGTCTGCAGTACAAGTGTCAGCTGTAGACTCTGATCATGTCCAGTGGAACTCAAGTTCCCAAAACTCAGATCCAGGATGGTTAAGTGATCCATGCTCAGGTCACGAAACTGAAGACTAGGCTATTAGTTCTTTGAAGAACAGACAGATGATATTCTGTCATCAGCTAGAATCACAGACACCTTTAAATAGGTGTCTGAATTGTGACTCCTTCAGCCACAGATGAAACATGCTAAAAGCACTTTCATTACACAAACAATCCAAGTGAACACTAAAGAGCTGATGATTAAGATATGAATAACCTGGGTACATTCTTTTGGATCACTATTGCATTAATTTAAGCTCTGAGTTATTTGTAACAGCTGCTTTTAAAGGATCTAGAGGTTACCAGCAGCCTGACAAACTACTTCCTAAAATGATGGGAAGGAATTAATTTTCTCCTGCACTTCTCTCAAACAAGAAATACCTCTAAATACAATAAAAACTATCTGAATAATCACCATCTGCAGGAAGTGGGAAACATGTTTTGATGTTTCCGGTGGTTGGATTTTTGGGCGAGGGTTGGTTTGATGAGTATACCACCCCAGGCTGTGTGTCAGAGCTTCATTTTAGGACTTCTTAAAAGCAAAGCCTCAAGGATGTCAACAGTAACAGCAATCCACAGTTTGCCATCACTTGTGTGTTGGACCTCCCTATAGGATGTCTTCTGGATTTTAGCTTTTTTTGATTACTACTTCTATATCTGGTTTGTCAAGATGGACAGTGTTTTCAAAGGCATACTCTGTACCAGGAAGAACTTGCTTGTATAGGCTGATATACTTGGTTTCAGCAGTGACTATTTTTGTTATTATCCCAGCCTTTTGTTACTGTTCCACAATGTTTTAATGAATTGGCTTTGCTTGACTCTTCATTAGAAGTTATATGCATTTGTACTGGTTTATAAATATAGCACTGAGCATGTGAAACGGAATCTGTGATCACTTGGTTACAGAGCTGAGGCTGAAGAAATAAATGTCAGTCATAGACTACAAAGTGCAGCTAATTATAAACATGCTGGTATCAACAGTCACAATGCTTTTTATAATTCTTCCATTTGGAATTACAGATGTCTTATTTTGAAGTAAGGGTAACTATTAAAGCTTCTTAAATTTTGGCTGAAGGACTTTAACAGATAAGAATAGCTCAAGTTATGTATCTGAGTATTCAGGTGTGGGATGCAAGAGAGCCTGAGAAGTGGCTGTAGCATTTTTAAGGGACGTGTACTCTTTACGGGCAGAAAATTTACCTGCTGTATTTGTTGATTAATAGTGTGGAAACATTATGACAGACTAATTGCAGTTATTATCAATAGCCAAAGGCAGGAGTGAGGGGAATATCTGTGTCTCTGCCTGGGTGGTCTCTCACTTATTTAGAATCTTAGAATCATAGAAGAGTTAGGGTTGGAAAGATCCTTAAGATCATCTAGTTCCAACCCCCCTGCCATGGGCAGGGACACCTCACACTAAATTGTGTCAGCCAAGGCCTTGTCCGGCCGGCCTTGAACACCACCAGGGATGGAGCATTCACAACTTCTCTGGGCAACCCATTCCAGTGCCTCATCGCCCTCAAAGTACAGGACTTCTGCCTTATATCTAATCTGAATTTCCCCTGTTTAAGCCTGAACCCATTACCCCTTGTCCTATCACTACAGTCCCTAATGAAGAGTCCCTCCCCAGCATCCCTATAGGCCCCCTT
>JAOEHY010011800.1:0-27024 GCA_025447955.1 Psilopsiagon aurifrons
AACTAAAACATTGGTGTTATCAGCACTGCTCACAAGCCGAAAGTCCAAAGGAAAAAAAAACAACACAGCTCCACACCAGCTACCAAGGAGAAAAACGACTGCTACTGCCGAACCCAGGACAATGGGAGACTAATCTTCCTCTGCAAGAGAAGGCAGATGTGGTCTTCTGGCCCATTGCTTGGAATGGCTTTTATGCTGCTAAGTGTGAAGTAGCTGAGAAGTCCTTGGGAAAGAGGCCCATGAAAAATCTGAGGAGGAGGGTTTCCTGAGGTTCTGCCTGTGTGTGGATGCCAAAGTCATCTGACAGCCCAGCCCATGGAATTTTCTGGTTTTTAAATTCTTCAATTTGGGGTTTTTTGGAAATAACCTTTAATGTTTGGAAATATAACTGCATGCCATTGATGTTTCATCATTCAGGATGAAGTCCAAACACCACTTTCAGGGTTAATTATTCCCAGACAATGAGGAATGCAGTGATGGGATACTAACTCCTCCTGGAGTTCCTGCTGCAGAGCCACACCACTGAGCTGAGGATGCACTGTCTTCAGTAACAGAGCATCCAGGGGCACCAGGGATCATGGTACTGACAAACATTGTCATGTGCACCTCCCAGCCATCTCAGTGGGCCTCACATTCCCTCTGCTGCCAGACCTACCCATATAATGTCTCAGGGTGAGGTAATGAACTTGGCTGGATTCATGTCTAGCCAGTACTCCTTAGGCATCGATATACCTTGCCCCCCAGTGCTTCCAGTTGCAGTAGCACAGTCCAAGGGAACTGATGGCCCAGCCCAGAGAGTTTCTAAGCTTTGTGCCTAGCAAAAAGAACTGCAGCCTCATCAGATTGGTGCTAGCAGAGAAGGAAGCACAGCTGTGTTTAGACATCTGTGATTCTATGAATCTGTGATCTTCACCTGAACCACCATTGGTTCGTCTTGCCTGCAAATAGATTATATGTCCATGTAGAAATTGCAGCCTCAATGAACATAGGTTTTTCCCTGTGGTAACTTTTGATGTACTCAGTTTTTCTTTTCTAGATGTCCGGCACTCTCCAGTATTTTCTCTTCACCTATCCAACCAATTTGCTTTCTTATACATCCTGTGACAAACTTTATCAAAAGGAGTCTGTAATACAAAATCCAAAGTTATCATACTCTAGGCTTAGACAGAAAGCAAATAAATGGATACACATTCTTTAGCATGCACTTGCAACACCATTTACCTCAGGTTTCTCTTATTAAAGTACCTATGCATCCAAAGCAATGGTTGCATAAAGGAGTAGATCCGGTTATTTTCACTATTGCATTAGCCAGTCAGCCATGGGGTTTTATGCCATGTCTGCGGAAAGCTGTATGGAAAACCAAGTCAAATATTACAGCACAGGGGGTCAAGCAGTGTCCACTACTCACATAGCATTGTTCATGTTGTCTGTCTTCTGGATAGTTACTTTGTTTTTGGAGTTTTGGAAGCGACGGCAGGCTGAACTGGAGTACGAATGGGACACAGTTGAGTACTTAGAGCAAGAAGAACAAGTTCGCCCGGAATATGAAGCTCGGTGCACTCATGTAGTACTTAATGAAATCACACGGGTAAGAAATATTCTGATAACTATTGATGGCTGCTGCAACAGACATGTTGTGAGAGGACATTATGAACATGGTGAATCTAGATCGGAGATGTATAAATCTGCAGTGTTTCAAGAAGCTGGTCTGGAAATAATGAATTTATAAAGTGCAGACACATGGAAGGCAATTTACACCTAACTGTAGGCACCTTAAGGTAGGAGCTCGAGGAGCTTTGAGGAGCTTGCACTGCTTAGGTTCCTGTGTCATAAATAAACAGAAGCAGGCATCATCCTCAGCTTAGGAGACTAAGTCTATTTTATTAAATTCCCCAAGAAATGCTTCAGTGTCACTGCCAGAGGCCAAGATCATAGAGAATTTGCTATCTTTGCCTAAGACTGCATCAGGAAAAAAGGGTGAAATAGAAGGAAAGATGCTACACTATATGTTATGCCAGGACAGGGTTTTTTAATCCAAGATGTTTCTGTTTGAACCATATATAAATAGGTATTGTTGCTAAGTGCATGTGGATGCAATTATGATTAATAACATCAAACTCAGAGGGACAAGGATAATCCTCATTTTAATGAAATAGGATTCATATTTATGAGGATCTTAGTTCAGATCTCTATTTGTTATACATTTTGAGTAGCTTTAGCTTTTGTAGCTCACTTCAGCTCAGCTTCTCTTTTTATTATTCTCTGTCAATATAACACTCCAGCATTTATCTGAGCATTAGCTTTCACATTCCATCCATGTTATACTAATGTTTATTAGAGGGCACTTGAAAAGTTTCAAAATGGACTGCCATAGCTGAAACTATCCTATATACATCTTCTTTTAATATCTTGTACTACATAAAAAAGTGGTTCTGTTTAAAAGCTTATAAACCTTCAGTGTATAACGTCATAGTTGGAAAGTTCCTTTCAGACAGTTCAAAGAGTGAAGAACATGCTAAAACATAATGATTTTGATCCACAGAGATCCTATAAAGACTCAGTGAATTTTCAAACCAATATTTTGGGTAGACATTTCCTTGGGAAAGACATTCCATTGTTCCTATGGGATAAATTGAGAAATGTAGAGAACAAGGACAAGAGTTTTAGTGCCTGCTAGTTTTAGCCAATGAGCTTTGAAAGGTAATGGCCTTGGATCTTGGATCAGTCAAGAAGGATGTGTCCATTCAAAAGGACTATGCTCCCTGTCATAGCTGAAGTCAGTAAGCTGAGAACACTCAGCATCTATGGAAGTCATTTATATTTTAGAATGGGCAGCAAAAAAAGCCCACAAAAGATAATCTGTAATCAGGCAAGACTTTTGAAATCATGAATAAATGTGAGTTTCCCGTATAACAAAGCAGGAAAGGAAATAAAACCAGGGACTTCCTTCCCTTTTTCTGTCATTATTATAGTAAAGGGTTTGATTGAAACATGCAGAAAAAGTTGAAAAACAAAAAAGAATGAAAGATTGGGTACATCCTTGATCTGTTTCTTAATCTTTTACAGCAAGAAGAACACGTGCCATACACTGCCTGTGGGAAGTGCATACGGATGACTTTCTGTGCGAGTGCTGTCTTCTTCTGGGTAAAGTTCTTCTCTTTTAATTCACTTCTTAGTAAGCGTCCAAAAAAAAAGAGCTTGGACTAAACGAAAGGTAACAATGGACCAGATTCAGCTGGGTTGCCATCTGATGCATAAACCAAGCCCAATAGGTATAGACCCACATGAAGAAGGTAGCTGTAGTCACCAAATACTCATTGGCACAGAGTTAATAGAAAATACATATCAAAATGTTCTGCAGCTGTACCTTGTGATTTACACTTGCAAATGTGGTCCACTGATTTTTCTCTCATTATTTTAAGACAAATGTGTTTGCTTTTTGGGGGGGTGTAGGGGAAAGACTTTGGTTTATGTTTTCTCCTCCTTGCCAGTTTCTATCTTGCTTGTTCCAGCCATTTGCTTCAATATTGTGTCTCACAGTCCTGGACCTCTTTCAGGTTTCTTGTTTCACTTCACAAAGCAAATCTGGGTGCTCTCTAATCTTCCAGAGCTCCTGCTTTAATTACAACTAAAACTTCAAAGCAGGCCAGTCACCCATGAAACAATATATAACATGGTGATCATGCCCAGAGAGGTCACTTTAAAAAAACTCAGTGTTTTAGCATGCTTCATGTCCTCCTTGCCTGTAGCACAAACAGCAGCTGGAAAAGATCTTGTCCTAGATGACAGGAGACAGAAGATAGAGTGGTGGCTGGCAGCCAGGGGAGCCTCAGCGTTAACATGTCTGTAACACAAAGGAAAGAATACTTTACTGTTGGATTTAAATAGGCAGGACCCCAGTCTGAAGGGTAGAGATTTGGTCTGGGTTCGTCATTTGTGCTACTTCACTCATTATGTGCAGGGTAAGGGGAGGCAGGTGGATTCATGACAGTTTGCAGAGAGAGTAAAAAAAGTATTCACAGCTCTGTGGACCTCAATCTGAATAGTAGCTAGGGAAATAACAAGAAATAAAAGCAGGAAATGAAGCAGAAAGAGAGGAGATGGCAAGCAAGATGGGATGTGTGGATCATTATTATAACTCCTGCAGATCACACGACTTGACCTAAAATTTGTCTGTTCCTTTGGAGGTTCTGTAATCTGTAATTTATCATGTGGAAGGAAGGAACAGCCCCCTCTGTAATCAGCGCAGACCTGCTAGTACATTTGCCATCCTATGCCGATTGCCCAGTGTCAGAAGAGGGAAATTTCTTCCATCACATGCCTTGATGCGTAAGATTTGATTACGCATCTCATTATCTTTGCTTACATCAGTACAAACCTTGTTATTAGACATAAACCAGAGCATCTCTTTTCTTTAATGCATATTGACTGTAGTGCATAAAAAAAAAGGCTTCTTCTATGGATTCTCTATTTAGTGCTTTCTACCATATTTGATCATCCTCTGGCAATGGAATGGCAGGCACATAGCTGGTGTCCTTTTGCCTGCTGTAAAAAGTAGTTTCAAACTCCCTTTTTCCTAAAGCCAGTGGTTTAACATGAATATCTCTCTTGCATTTCCTTGGCAGATTCTTTTGATTATTGCTTCAGTTATTGGAATCATTGTCTATAGGCTCTCGGTTTTCCTGGCATTTTCTGCAACGCTGTCACAGCACATTAGTGGGACAGATGCAATCCGCAAGTACCTGACTCCACAGACAGCTACTTCAGTAACTGCTTCTCTCATCAGCTTTGTAGTCATTATGGTTCTCAACATTATCTATGAAAAAGTGGCAATCCTGATAACTGACTTTGGTATGCTACTGCTGTTCCTCTGGTAGAAACTTGGGGTAAAATAACAACAAAAATAGCATTTATATGTATAATAAGAATTCAGTAAATGAACACCTGTGCCATATGTTTCAGGATTTTCCAATCCTGAAATCACACGACACCATCTCAAAATTTACAGATTTTCTCAATATCATAGGAATATGATAATGAGCTCTTTGCCTGAAAAGTCCTTGTATAGGCAGCGTGAAAGATCAATTGTTTGCAGTATTGTGCCTGTGAAACAGACAAAGCAAGGAAAATTACTGTAATAATCAAGCTTTATGAAAACAGATCAGTAACGCCTAACACACTTGATTATATTAGCTTTGTTTATGGGGAAAATAGCTATTTTCTTGTAAAAAAATGAAATAAGGTCACCGTTCCAAAGCTAGATACCATTCCCACGTCATTAAATAGATAAACAGTCACAAATATTATTATTCTTTATATCCAGGCCATCAGCATTATAGTAGCTATGTGAAGTAGTGCAGCATTTTAATATAGTTTCATTTAATACTGTTTCATCAGTTCAGAGTGTTACATTTGCATCTCTCCTGAGTATGCTGGATTTGGGTGGTTTTTTTTCCCTGAGTTATCAGCATTTCTGCTTGTTCTTTTTCTTTACTGCCAGTGAACAAGTTCTTTCCTTATTGCAACCCATATAGTTTTAGAATTAGCATAATGGCTACAGTATACTTGGGGATTATGTACAATCTAATTTATAATGCTCTCAGTCATATTAAGGAATATAGGGCATATGCATCTCCAGCCGAGGCTCTAAGGCAGTTTGTAGGTTACTTGTAGGTTGGCTTTTGTTTTTATTTAATGTTTTTTAATTGCAGAGCTTCCAAGGACACAAACTGATTATGAAAACAGTCTGACAACAAAGATGTTCTTGTTTCAATTTGTCAACTACTATTCTTCATGCTTCTACATAGCCTTCTTTAAGGGCAAATTTGTAGGTCACCCTGGAAATCCAGTTTATTGGCTAGGAAAGTATCGCAATGAAGAGGTAAGAGTGTATGATAGTGCTTGTTTTTAAACAGCAGCAGCCGCTAGTCCAGGTATTTTGCTGAAGATAGGAGTATGTAACATACTTGTAGGTGTTTAACATGAGGGTTCAGAAAGTGACTGCCTCCTAAGCCAATTGCCTCCTTCGTTATCCCTAACATTAAAAAAACATGACATGAGACCAGTTGGGCTTAGAAATAAATTGCACATACCCAGAAAAACTCATTTTCCCATGGTTCAATAATCTGTAAACTGGCTCATAGAAAGCGAGGAACACCAGCAGAAGCATTCCTATTCCACTGGGTGACCCTCACCTGGTGACAGCACAGCACGGAGGTGCATGGCTTCCCCTGGTATTTCACTCTTTCACCAGTGACCCACCAACCTGTCGTATGTGACCACATGTGGACTAGAACTGGCTTTTGCATACCTTCCTGGAAGGGTTTGCCTAAATAGTCTTCTTTGCTTTAAGAAATGTTACCATGCACTAATTCAGATGCTTCTTTCATGCCTGAAAAGTTACCCAGCTTCAGAAATATCTCATGTCTCTCCCAACCTTCAGTGTGATCCAGGTGGATGTCTCCTTGAACTCACCACTCAGCTTGCCATCATAGTAGGAGGTAAAGCAATCTGGAACAACATTCAAGAAGTGCTTCTTCCGTAAGTTCAAACTATCAAGTAATCTGTTCTTTCATGTTTGAAGGATAATGGTTTTGCTTGATATGTTGAGGCATTTGGTCACTAAATTTGGTAAGTGTGTATTGTATTCTAAATGAATAAGCCTAGTCTTTTGTGGCCTTCTTAGACAGTATGTGTATTTTTGGTCTGGTAGCTCTGAGCTCCTGTCTCTGTTGTTCTCGCTCATCAGAGATGCTTTCCTCCTTTCAAATCAGACTCAATGTGTTTCAGGTTGGATATTTAAAACTGAGGTAGTAGAATTTCTGAAAAGGTTAAAGATTGTTATTTAATGTTGAGTGGAATTATATGTTGTTATACATTGGGCTTTTAGAAGTCATGCATAAGTTACTAATTTAATTCATTTAGTTTTGCAGTTATATTTGACGTTCATAGTGCCTATATGCTCTCTTCCAGTGAGGCAGGCCTCTGGAAAGTCATGTTTTAATGTAAACAGTAAGCGAAGTGCTAACCACAAATGCCTTCCATTTAATTTAGGTTAAGATGCTATCCAGGACTAATTTCCTTCTCCTAGAACTTATATTATGCTGATCAGTGACTATTAATGTTGCTTGGAGTAGGAAACTCCCAGTTTGCTCACACCCTCCTGAATGCTCTAAGCAACAGCCCATAGCATTGTATTCCCTTTGACTGCGGTTCTTTCAAACCCACAGACTGTGCTCCTTTGCTGCATAGTGACCCCACTTCAAAGCATGCCATAAATACTGTTAGGGTTGAAGGTAAGGCGCTTTGCTGAGATACAGTTCCTCCAGACCTCAATGCTCCATATATGCTGCTGCTTGCAGAATGGACCTGTAGACCCATGCTTCTTTTCAACATCGGGAAGAGTTCCTAGACTGAGCATGCTTGCAGATGTAGCTCCAGCCACAGACAAGAGACTCTCCTTCTGTGTACAGGAAATAACCTTATCTGACCAGAAATTTTAATTCACTTCCTAGGGTAACATTTAGATGTTGAAATGCTGAGTATCACATCTAGATCTGGTTCTTCTCATGCTGCATCTCTGCAAGTATAAAGAGAACTGGTTTGGGTTTTTCTCTGTTGACAGACATTTGCTCCCACCCCCTTTTTTTTAGTATGGTTATTTGACTGCTGAAAATGGCTACAGCAAATTTATCAGTTTTCTTAAATTCTCATACAAGCCTTTCAGATGGGAAGATCAGACTCACCTCAATCCCTGGGAAGGTGAAGGAGCAGCTAGTCCTGGAAACCATTTCCAGGCACATGAAGGACAAGGAAGTCATTAGTAGTCAGAAGTCCCGGGTGACCAACCTGCTAGCCTCCTGTGGTGAAATGACTGGCCCACTAGATGAAGGGAGAGCAGTGGATATTGTTTACATGGTCTTCAGTAAAGCTGTTGGCACTTTCTTCCATAAAAGCCTCATAGAGAAGATACTGAAGTATGGACTGCATGAGCAGAGAGTGAGGTGGACTGAAGACTGGCTGAATGGCCTGGCCCAGAAGGTGATGATCAGTGGCATGAAGTCTAGTTGGAGGCTAGTCATTAGAGGTGTAGCCTACGGATCACTATTGGGTCCTGTCCTGTTTAACATCTTTAATGATCTGGATGAGGGCGCAGAGTGCACCTTTGGCAAGTTTGCTGATGACACAAAACTGTTAATTCAAATGGTTGTGCTACCACCCAGTGGGACCTTTACAGGCTGGAGAAATGAGTTGACAAAGAACTTCATGAAATTCAGCAGGGGAAGTGCAAAGTCCTCAGCCGGGGAAAAACAGCCCCATGCTGGGGACCATCCAGCTGGAAAGCAGCTCAGCAGGAAAGGACTGAGGGTCCTGGTGGACACCAAATTGATCACAAGCTAGCAATGTGTCCTTATGGCAAAAAGGTGAATGGTATCTTCAGCTGCATTAGGAGTGTTGCCAGCAGGTTGAGGGAGGTGTACTCAGCACTGGGGAGCCCACACCTGGGCTGATGGGCTCAGTTCTAGGTCCCCCAGTACAGGAGAGACATGGACACACTGAAGAAAGTCCAGCAAGGAGACACATGGATTAATAAGGGACTGGAGCACCTATGAGTAGAGGCTGAGAGAGCTGGGACTGTTCAGCCTGGAGAAGAGAAGGCTCAGGGGGATCTCATCCGTGTGACAAATATCTGAAGGGCGAAAGTAAAGAAGAGGGGGACAGACTGATCTCAGGGACCAATGCCCAGTGAAAGGTCCAAAGGCAATGAGCACAAATTGAAAAACAGGAGGTTCTCTCTGAGTATCAGAAAACACCTTTTAACTGTGAGGGTACTGAGCACTGCCACAGGTTGGCTGGGGAGGTCATGGAATCTCCATCACTGGTGGTATTAAACAGGCATCTCGACAAGGTCCTGGGCAACGAGCTCTCGGTGGCCCTGCCTGTGCAAGGGGTGGTTGGACCAGATGACTTGCAGAGGACATTTTCAACCTCAGCCATTCTGTGATTCTGTGAATTTTGTGATCAGAAGGAATTCATCTGTCTAACCACAGGCCTACATTTAACTTGGGTTTTTGTTACCTTGGATTTTATATTGTGATTCACCTGTACAACGTATAAGCCACGATGATTCTGATATATTGCCCTTTTGCATTTATTTATGATTGTAAATAATTGCTGTCAGGATAAGGCAATGGAAGATTATACTCATGATTGAAGGGCTTTCAGTAGTTCAAGAACATAACTAAATCCACTGTTCAAAGCTATAACAGCACAGATGTCAATTTTTTCCATTTACTGAACTTTTTTAGGTTATTTTACCAATGTTAGTGGTCTTTTTCTCCCTGGCTGATAGTTGGGTTAAGAATCTAATCGGAAGATACTGTGCAGCTGCTAGATCAGAAAAAGTCATTCCACGCTGGGAGCACGACTACCACCTGCAGCCCATTGGAAAACTTGGACTGTTTTATGAGTATCTTGAAATGGGTAAGTAGCAGTTTAGTTCAGATTCGCTACCACTGCTGGGCACAAGCGTACTTTAAAGAGAATCTTCATACAAGCAATGCTTAATAAGTGCATAGACAGATGAAACATGAATGTTTTCCCAGATGAATTTTGGTGGGCAATTAAGGTAGTTTTTCAAGGTTTTATTAAGCAGCTAAGCCTTAACCCAATTTACAATTAGGAAAGAGCACATGATTGTACAAGGAGGAGTATTGCTGCTTATTTGCCCCATCCTCTGAGAAACACATTCAGAAGGCAGACCACTGCCATGTTCAGGTCCTGTATGCAGAGCTGCATGTCAGACTGCTCTGCCTGGGGTCTGCAGTCACCAGGACTTGTCGCTGGTCTCTTGGGAGCTGGCAGATCTCTGGTCTGTTGCCACCATCTCTGTCACAGCACTGCCAGCATGTTGTTGCAAAACCTGGATGCCAATAAGATTATCGTTAGTTCAGGCTTTCCAGCATAGCACTGCGACAGTCATTAGATTTCTGGTCTTTGTGATGAAAACATCAGAAAGAAATGGATGTTTAAACACCTAGAATAGTTCTTCTTGATGTGTTGTGACTTGTAACATTTTCCTGTCCCCTTCACCTAGCAGGTTTTTTAGTGTGAATGTGCTTTTAGATTGTCATAAGGAAGATTCACTAGGATCCAAGCTACTCTTTGTTGTCTCTCTCTCTCCCACATGTATATATACATTCTCATACATGATTATCTCCAGTAAGTGAAAGCCTCTTTGTTGTGTGTAACCTCTCCCCTTGACAGTTATACAGTTTGGCTTTGTCACTCTGTTTGTGGCGTCATTCCCCCTGGCTCCTCTTCTGGCCCTTATTAACAACATGCTGGAAATCCGGTTGGATGCATGGAAGCTGACAACCCAGTTCAGGCGCATGGTTCCCCAGAAGGCACAAGACATTGGTGCCTGGCAGCCTATCATGCAAGGCATAGCCATTCTGGCTGTGGTCACCAACGTAAGTACAGTACCAGCAATTGCAAAAGGCAAAATGTCTTCATTGCAGGTGTTACATCCAAATGTGGGAATGCCACCTGTGGCAATGTAGCCCTTAAATGATCCTAAATGAAATATGAGCATCAGTGTCTAAAGACTTCAGCCCCTGTGAAATAGTGACTTTCCAGATGTTTTGGAAACAAAATGTCAATACTGTCTATAATATTAAATCTAAGAAAAAGAAATTTTATTTAGATGTGCTAAAGTCTTCAGGAGAATCTGATACATATGAGGACTGTAGCCCATCTTTCCTAAAATGTAGTGCAGAGTGTGAAGATCTTTTTGGACAGTCTACTGCTGAACACATGAGTTTTGAAAAAAAACAGGTTGCAGTTTAGCCAAGTTACAATTGATTGTTGTTCTTAATTGTTACAATTCTCATAGTCAATGCTTTCATATTTGAATTTGGCTTTAAGCAATTTTGCGCTTAAAACAGAAATTCACCTTCTTTCTGGTATACTTAAAAATACAATGTGGGCTCAGAATTGCAGCACTATCCTTTTGAGGTCAGCATGGTGAGAATTTGAAAACTAATGTTTTTCAGTTGGACTTAAAATTAGTTTTAAAAGTTTCTTTAAAATATTTAGAATTTATTTTTTCTGTCTAACAATGAAATTCAGACCTTTCAAATTTCCCATACCTTGAATTTACCAAGATCTTATATATAGGCTGCATTGCGGAGAGAAAAATAATCCATAGGATTTTACCACTGTGCATTATTTGATTGCTTATTCATGAGCAGTAGCTGATACACACTGTCTTTCAAAAGATTCTCAATGCTGGCCTTTCTAAAAGAGCAGTGACCACTGGTTCCCCTGCAGGGACAGTAACACCACAGACTGGCAATGGTTAATAGCCTTTTTCAACAAGATCACCATTTTCTACTGTTAACTATGAGATTAGGGTTTCCTTCTGACATACTTGGATTGTTACTTCCTCCAGGACCTCATCCTTGCAGTAACAGTACCTTATTGCAGTCAGTAGGAGATTCTGGAGACAGTAGTTGAGTCTGAAGACAAGAGTTCATCTTACCCCAAGTTTTCACAGGAAGCTCACCCTATTTGGAGAATGGTGGTCTTTGGGAAGGAAGATGGAGCTGAGCACTCTACTGTAGATACAAACTCAATAGTTAGGGAACTTATTTCAAGAAAAAGAGTAATTCAAATTTCAGTAAGTGCATGAACTGTATATTCCTATATTCCTCTATCTCAGGCACCTTCTACGGTCATTAGGTTCTTGGCTAGTCTGGTGTCTTAACCCCAAGGGTTCTGCTTTACAGAGGTCATATAGGGATAGGTATGTGCACCTTCCTTTTTCCACACCCAGATGAGTGTCCCTGCCCATTCCTCTTGCTTCCCCTTCCCCCTGCACTATAAGAAGTTTGTTTTGCCCCTGGAAAGATGAGTGGACATCTGAAGAATGGATGAGCTTCCATGACCTGAATGTCTATTGGGCTATCATCTTCTCCATAGTTGGTTTTCATTATTTTGGGGGATGGGGGTCTGCCATATAGAAACAGGAGTCCAGGGCATATGTCAGTGATCAGGAAAATTTTCTGTCAGCCTCAGCTGCCAGATGTATTTTCAGGTATTTGAAGGTCTCCTAAAATGGCCATTATTCATGTGCAGAACTTAATCATTCCCTATAGCAGTTCAAGAGGTATAGCAAACATAGCTAGGATGAGGGGACTCAGGAGGGCATAAAGGCAGAGAATTAAGCACGGAGAAATGCCAGAAGAAAACACAGAACTTGAGGATGAAAAATTTACAAGAGAATCTGGGAGGCAGACAACAACCTCAAGCATAGTTTCACACTGCTCTGCAGCAGCAAGTCAAACATAAATCCAGCTGTTCCACAGACCTGAGCACCCAGGGCCTGGTAGTAAATCTGGTGTTAAAATTATATAAAATAATTTTTTAAGGTTGAAGCTTTGCTAACACATGTTCAGACCATCAGAAATGTCAGGTGGCACCAGGGATTCTTTGGGGCTCTTTTAGTTTTCTGCTTGTGCAAAAAAATTGTTAATGATAACTCTCCTAGCAAATGATGCAAATCCCAGTAGATTCCCATGCAAATTCACAGGTCCAGCATAGCTTCATCTAGCATAGCTAGAAGTAGGGGCAATATTGATGCATCAATGACCTCTTTTGAACTGTGCTGCTAGAAAAAGTACAAAATAAAACGCAAAAATATTCCTGGTGCCCTGGAAGAAAAACAAATATGTTGTGCCATTGGATAACCTAGATGTCTTTCCTAGACAATCCAGCAGGATGTTGTAATACCACTATGAAACAAGAAGTTGAATATACATCTTAAGATTGCTTTAACATATTGTTGCGGATTGAAACCAGTTGATCTTAAGATCCTTTCCAACCCTAACTATTCTATGAGTCTATAAGTTATGAGTACCTTAGACATAGTCCTTATGATACTCAGGATAATGTTAAAGTGGCTTGGGTGACCTTACAGTGACTCAGACATGTTTACACTCAGACATGCCTAGGCTTCTCTCAGGAATGTACTCACGCCGTGCTTTCTACAGACGAATGACCCAGCAGTCGGGGTGTATCACTACCCACTCATGGCTCACCTGAGGCTAATCTGAGCTTTGCAACATTTTTCACTCCAAATTCCTCCTTACATGCTACGCCCTCAAGGCATTACTGAAAAACAGAGTCCTCGATGTTCAAAAGCGCATTTACAGCTTGGTTTTACTCTCTGCCCTCCTTGACAGGCACTAAGCCCCAGCGTTCACATGACTCTTAACTGCAGGCATGTTTCTTTCAGAGTCACCTTTTTTGGACACATCACATGTTGCGTACAGTCAATGTCAGTGTGAATGCAGTGCATGTGCCACTGGCTTCAGTGGGCTGTTGGCATGCAAGGGGCACAGCACCAGTGACTGTCATGTTCAAAAGGCCCTGCTGCAGGACTTGTGAGGATCTGAGAAAGATCTGTATTTCGTGCTGATGAAGTGAAGGCTATAAAGCAAACTCTAGAAGCAGTTTTCTTCTTTTAAGTATGTTTTTTTCTTGTCTGACATCTCGTATCTACTATAGTTCTTCCGTCTTTACCATCCCTGCCTTGATTTTTCCTTCACAGAAACTTTCTTCTTTTCTATGTGGCTTGTTACAGCTGATTAGAATTCAGGTAGCGTACCATTTTTTTCCCCATACATTACCTTTCCAACACCCGCTACTAATGTGCAAGCAACTTTTGCACAAAACTGTCAGTTTTGAGACTTGCTGCTCAGTCACCAGACTTGGTATTGCATGATACCAAAGCATCTGTTGTTGATTTGAAGACTGATTTTAATTAGTTACAGTATAAATGGAAAACTGTGTGCAGTAATGCTTGGGAAGTAGAGAATGTGCTATTTGTTTGTAGTTCTCCAGTGCAATACTCTGAAATGCAGCCCATAATTCGGGAGGAAAAATTCTTTTCCTTTGAGAGGACGCTGTAGGATTAGCTTTCATATTTCTGTCCTTGCAGCTCTCTGGAGCACATCTGGAGATCATTCTGGGAAAAGGAGGAGAGTGAGACAGGGTTCAGATTTAGGATGATGAGAGACCCAGGGCCCTGCAAAAAAAATCAGTAAGAGCAAATATTAAGTTGTGTAAATACCATATTTCAGCATCTTTCTAAATGATATGAAGCAGCAGCATCAAACTTCTTTGATACAAAAAGAGAAAGGATTCTTTTTGCCTGTTCATTTGCTACTAGTTCATTTATGGCCTGACTGGAAGAGCTAATGAACAGAAAGAAATTATATTTAAATAAAACCTTTCATGCTTGTACGTCAGTTAAAAACAGAGTAATTTAGGTATGAGGTTGTCTCCCTGCAACTGCAAGACACAGTAAGATATATTTCTTGCCAGCCAAAAACACCTACTCTGCATGTAAATGTAAACAACACATAATTTTCACTTCGCAGTGGGATGTAATGCTTAAAAACAGTTTTTGGAAGTGCATGCCAACTACATTTGAATTAATCTAGAGTAAAGTACAGAAAAACCTCTCACCCTTGAAAATTTTAAATGAGTTTATTTTAGTTTTAGGACACCTCCCTTTTCTTTCTCATCAGCCAAATTAACCTCCTCTGCACTGAACTCAATTATAACAATATTCTGGAGAACCAAATATAGAGCTTGGACAGAATCACAGAATGGTTGGTGTTGGAGTGGACCTCTGGGGATCATCCAGTCCAATCCCCCTGCCAAGGCAGGGCCACTTAGAGCAGGTTACACAGGACCGTGGCTAGGGGAGTTTTAAATGTCTCCAGAGAAGGAGACTGCACAGCCTCCCTGGGCAAGCTGTTCCAGTGCTCTGCCGCCCTCAACGTAAAGAACATGAAGAAGGTTTTCCTCATACTCAAGTGCAATTTCCTGTTCTCCAGGTTATTCCTGTTGCCCCTTACCCTGGGCACTGCTGAAAAGAGTCTGGCCGCACCTCACTGTCTACTCATGTAACCCACACTTTTTGACCACTTTGATGACTATGGTCTCAAAGTATTGTTTCTGCAACTTTTATCTTAACAAGAGTTCAGCTTCTCAGGTACTGCAAAGTAAGCTAATTCAAAAGGCAAGATATTAGGATAGCATTCATCGCTCGGCAGTGATGCTGTCGGAGGTGGGGTGGGTCTTGCACCTTTTTCAACTCCCTGCTCCTTCCCTTCCCTGTTTCTTCCCCTTGTTGTTGTCTCTTGTGTTGTGCTGGTACTAGCCCTTTGACAGACATTAACCAGCTCTTATGGTACTGTGATCACTTAACTTGTTCCCTTCCTCTGTCTCATGCCCATCCAATGGCTTTTTTCTGCACCTTTCAGGCATCTCTTCCTAAGCTTCCTTCCCCCCTGATCCCTCTAGATCCCTGCTTCACACCTGTCTTCTCCATGTCTTTGCCCTGGTTCTTCCCATCCATGTTTTTAGATGCTTTTTGACATTTTAATGGGCTAAAAGCTTCTCTTTCAGCCCTGGAGTTCAGCTTCACACTCCTCCCTAGGTGCTGGCCACCCAGATGCTGGTATCAGTTGGCTGGGCAGCCTCTTGCTAGGCACTCAGCTGCAGATCTTGCCAGTGGAAAGTCTTTCACACAGGGAAACTTTTGAATTTGCAGTAGCAGAGGAGGAGATTGGATTAAACATAGTTAATCTGTCCTCCAGAATAGGATGTTTTGGGAAGTTCACGAGTTTAGAAAAGGCTTCCCATAACAAACCCACGGATCCAATTTCCTACCCAGTTTGTGACCAGCAGGCTGAGTAGGACAGGGACTCTCCTGGGAACAAGATAAAAACAAATGGTCACGTCATATGTAAAACAGCACTATGCAGCTGCTACTAAAAAAAATTAGCTTGGCATCAAGAGCACTTTCCACATGTAGTGACATTGAAACTTATGAGGCAACAACTGACAAGATGAATTGGGCTGGCTAGCACATCAGAAAGAGTTGGATGTTACCAGGACCAAAGATGGATCAGCTATATATATAATTTATTTAATTCCTTCACTCAGACCTCAGGGTTCCTGGTGAAATTGATTTTATGTTACTGAAGGACTCTTCCTTTGTTTCCATGAGTTTCATCAGGCAGGATTTTTTTAAGCATCTCACAAGCCCATCTAATTGCAAGCACGTTTGCTGGAGGTTACCTTAGAGTAGTTTAAGGTGAGTTTGGCTGCTGACCTCCCTGCTCATGAGGGAAAAATGGATGGCAGTGTAGCTTTTCAAAGGCATCCAGCAGAGCTAGCATAATCTAAAAATTGTACAGAGTGCACATTCCAGAAACAGAGTGTTTTATGCCCATGAGTAAGTATGTGCTCATTTAAGGAGGGAACCACTAAATGGAAAAGTACGTATTTTCTATTGGAGGGAACCACTAAATGGAAAAGTACGTATTTTTTATTAAGGCTTATTTCTTAAACACTGCTCTGCTTTTTTGTCTTCTTTTTCTGAAATGCAGGCTATGATCATTGCTTTTACATCTGATATGATTCCTCGCCTGGTTTATTACTGGTCCTTTTCAGTCCCTCCTTATGGGAGTCACAGCAGTCACACTATGAAGGGGTATATAAACAGTACACTTTCTGTCTTCAATATATCAGACTTCAAGAATGCAAGCAAGCCATTTTCCCCGTGGTTTGTAAACCAAACATGCAGGCAAGTGTCAAATAACCATTCTTTTCCAATAACAAAAATAAATATAATTGTTTAATATCTAAATCATATAGTTCAGTTAATGTTATCTGGTGAGAAATGTTAAAACACAGTAAAAGCCAGCATATTCTGAATGGAAGAACTGACTAAAAGTATTCACCCATAAGTTTGTACTACTCAGAAAATTCTGACTTTTATTTTGGCTTTTTCATAATTGACAGTCTTAAAAAAATAAAAAAGGCACTTTAAAAGTTTTCTAATGATTTCTTGATATAGCAGCAAAAAAAAATGACTTTTCAGACAAATATAACTTATTCTGCAGATAGGATTTTACCCATTACTGTAGTTAAATGCAGCTGACTGTTCCTGGATGCGTTAAGCAGGGACATGTCTTGCTCCATCCTCTGGCCACAGTGCCTTACTGCAGAGATTCCTGAGAATAGTTCCTGACATTCCTATGTTGCTTTCAGATACCGGGATCTCCGCTACCCTCCTGGTCACCAGCACCAGTATGAGCATAATATATACTACTGGCACGTCATTGCAGCCAAGCTGGCATTCATCATTGTCATGGAGGTCTGAATATGAGATTTTGAGCATTACTTTCCTGAACTTCTCTTCCCTCCATGCAGAAAATCCTTCAAAGACATTCTGTCTAGCCACAGCTATCAGAGCTGGTGATAAGTGCTAACAGGGGCAAGAGCTTGGGAGATCTAAATTAAGTGTAGCACCATTAGAAAAAGAGGTCTGTGAAGTCATTAGAACAGCTGAGGATTGCCCCACATGTTTGCGAGTTCTTTTCTCAAGAACTGTTGAATTACTTTTAGCATCAGAAGTAGAAGGGACAGTTACACCAAAAATATTTTCACATAGACAAGTTTGTGCATAACCTTATGAGTGAAATACGTATTCATTAGCAGAGTGAAACCAATAAAGATGGTCAGTGCAAGAGGTGAGTGTCCAGGTGAGCATCAAAAAGTATTTGCTCATTCCTCTGGAGCTACATCTGGGTTTACAAAAATGGGAGTCAGTCTGAGATGAAGGGAGTGGAATATAGGGTCTAATCTAGGGACTACCAACATCATCAGAAACATGCAACTGGTTAGATCAGAATTCTTGTGGCAGAGAAAATTCCATTGCCCAGAGTCATTTGAGCAAGCCGAAAACAATTTGAAAAGAAATTGTAACCAGCATTTCCACGGAGGGGAGAAGCACTGGGTACCATGGTCCCCCAAAGCAGGCAGAGAAGTACTTGCTAAAATCAGGATTATAAAATCAGAAATTCTTGTTTATCAGACAATTATTCTATTCATTAGTCATATCTGCTTTTTAAGACGGAGTTTCACTGTGATAGATACTGGTACAGAACCAGCTTAGAGTCTTAAGAGATAACATTACATATTATTTATAATAATGTCCTGTTCAGCCTGACTGACGTTTTTTCATTTTCACCTTTCCCAGCATGTCATATACTTTGTGAAGTTCATTATTTCATACTTAATTCCGGATGTATCACAAAAGACCAAGAGCCAGGTCAAACGAGAGAAGTATCTAACACAGAAACTCTTGCATGAGAACGATCTCAAAATTGTGAAGAAAACCATGGGCAAAATAGCGGACAAAATTATCCAAGGAGTGGACAGCACTTTCCTACCTAAAGCTGAATAAGTACTTTTTTATATGGAATACAGTATTTAGCCAACCTGTCAAGATATTACCAATAGCTAACCAAACACTTCGGATTAATTCCCTTTACTAAGCCTTGTTTCTTGCAGCTGTTAACTGCTCATTTACCTCTTGCCCTTGGACAAATGCAACCACTGAGACTTAGATAAGAGTTACCAGTTTTTTAAGCAACTTTAGTAGAACATACTTTTTTACATGTGAAGATAAAACTTATCTGTCATCTCAAGACAATGAACTTTAATTCTGAAATACATAGAGTACTTTCCACTTTAGGCAAGAGCTATTAGATCTCTTCTTTTGACTTGAACAAAATCTTAAGAACAAGAATGATTTGCTGTAAGAATAACATAGTGCCTTCTGAAAGAGTTGTGATTGCTTGCTAATGCAGACTCCAACTATAAAATAAAGAGAAAAAGACAAAACATGAAAGAAAAAAAGGAAAATATAACTCAAAATCATGTTGTTAAGCCATTGGAATTGACATACTAAGCTCTGTTGTGTGCTACACTGAATTAGCTATGCATACTGAGACTTAAATGGATAACAAGATATTTCAATTAATCATGGACTTGGATCACAAGAAGCAGCAGGACTGTAAGCCCATCCTGTTCATCAATCTCTCTGTAAACAGTAGAATTGCCTTTAAAATCAATGCACACAAACTGACTTTACAGCACGCCAACTGAGTAGCAAACTCAGGCATTTTATCTTTCCTTTGTCAATGTACTTTTGCTAGTTAACTTGTCCATTCTGCTCTCAGTGACCACAGCCTTGAAGGTCTCCTACCTGTAACAGTAATGAGTGTTAAACTCCTAACAGTAATGAGTGTTAAAAGTCTTTTCACGTAGTAAATCAATATTTGTGGAGGGCTGTCTTTTGCATTTCTCCCACATTGTGCCTTTCCCTGAGATTTTGACACAGGAAGAATGTGCAGCTGGACTTGTTGGGATACAGCATTGCATGAAAAAGTAAATTCTGACAAGACCATGAATCTATTGAAACTCAAGATTGGAATGAACCATTTAATATGCCTTAACCACGTTATGAAGCTTTAAATAACTAGGAAGGATGTTAGAGGTGTGGATGCAAGTGCTAGAGCCATCAATCATCTTCAAATTAGGCTGCAGATCTGCTTGGCTATTTTGCCTCCAGTTGCAAACTGAGAGATAGGGAATTACAGATTAGGCTTGTATGTAGAGCTCTGCTTTGCATCTGCACCAGTGATATTCCAGGTTATCATTTGCTTCCTCTTTTAACAGCTTTAGTGGACCAATTTCTGAAATCCTGAAAATCAGAATCTTGTTAAAAAAGCAAAACTATGCCTGCACTCTGTAAACCAGGTGATTGCTATTGCATCTGTAATTTTGTACTCTTCTTAAATGTAATAGATATGCAGAACTTTTAGTCAGATTATTCATATAGCTTTTTATATTATGAAGTTCATTTGCAGAAACTAAGTAGCATTTATAAGCATTTTTGTTCCATTAATAATGAGAAGGAATCATACATCTGAATTTTGTAGCAGAACCTCCAGATACTGGCTGCTGAGTACCTCAAGCATATCCTTTGAATCAGAATAATTTAGGTTGGAAAAGAACTTTAAGATCATCAGTTCCAACCATTACGTAGCACTGCCAAGTCCACCACTACACCATGTCCCTAAGCAACACATCCACAGGTCTTTTAAATACCTCCTGGGATGGTGACTCAGGCACTTCCCTGGGCAGTCTGTTCCAGTGATTGGCAACCCTTTCAGTGAAGAAATTTTTCTGATAGCCAATCTAAACCTCCTCTTGTGCAATTTGAGGCCATTTCCTCTTGTCCCGTCCCTTGTAACTTGGAATAAGGGACTAGCACCCACCTCACCACAACCTCCTGTCAGGTAGTTGTAGCTGTTGTAGGTAGTTGTAGTTCTCCCCTGAGAATCCTTTTCTTGAGGCTGAAAACCCCAATTCCTTCAGCTGCTCCTCATAAGACTTTGATCTAGACCCTTCACCAGCTTCCTTACTCTTCTTTGGACACTCTCCAGCACCTCAATATCTCTCTTGCAGTGAGGGACCCAAAACTGAAGTGCAGCCTCATCAGTGCTGAGTACAGAGGGAGAATCACTTCTCTAGTCCTGCTTCACATGCTATTTCTGATACAAGCCAAGATGTTATTGACTTTCTTGGCCACCTGGGCACACTGCTGGCTCATGTTCAGCCAGCTGTTGCACAATACACTTCCCACTATCAACTGGATTTAACTCCATTCACCACTCCACTTCGAACTGGCCATCCAGCCACCTTTTTTACCCAGCTGAGTACACCCATCCAAGCCATGAGCAGCCAGTTTCTCCAGGAGAATGCTGTGGGAAATGGTATAAAAGTCTTTACTGAAATCTAGGTAGACAACACGCACAGCCTTTCCCTCATCCAGTACGTGGGTAACCTTGTCACAGAAGGAGATCATGTTAGTCAAGCAGGACCTGCCATTCATAAACGCCCGCTGACTGGGCCTGGTCACCTGTGTGTCCTGTACATGCTGGGTGATGGCATTCAAGATGATCTGCTCCATAACCTCCCTCCAGCACCAAGGTCCCCAGATCCTCCATTCACCCCTGAAGACATCCTTGTAGACCTCCTGAGTGGTCTGGCCCTTCTTCCAAAAGTCATAAACTACTTTTTCTCCAAAGTCGTAGACTCCTTTTTCTCCCGAGTTCCAACCAAAGCTCTCTGTTCAGCCAGGCCAGTCTTCATCCCTGCCAGCTCACCTCTCAGCACATGGGGATGGGTTACTCCTGTGCCTGGACGATTTCTTTCTTGCAGAATGCCTGCCCTTCCTGGACTCCTTTGCCCTTCAGACCTCCTCCCAAGGGGCTCTATCAACCAGGCTCCTACACAGGCCAAGGCCTGTCCTCTGGAAGTCTGATGTAGCAGTTCTGCTGAATCCCCTTCTTGCTTCTCTGGCAACGTTTAAACCAGAAGAGGTACACATGAGAGCATCCTTTCAGCAGTCATGATACGCAAACTTTCACTCAGCAAGACTTTGCCTGACTACATGGAAGAAAACTTCAAGCTGGATGAAAACTTCGTAGCTTCCCTGGGCAACCTGCTCAAGTCATCTTCACAGTGAAAAAGTGTTTCTTCATATTCAGAGGGAACATCCTCTCTTTCGGTTTGTGCACATTGCCTCTGGTCCCGTTACTGCACAATATAACAAACTTTGGTTTAAAACAAACCTCTGTCAAAAAAAAACCTGCTTCATAACACAATTTTAGTGAAGTACTCAGGGCTTCCCTGGGCAAACTTGACTTTGGGCTTTGATTTTTATCTTTGAACTGGTCCTCTGCCGTTTGCACTTGTGTTCAACTGCAAGATGCCTTTTTCATACCCCCACCCGTGATCACAACCCCAGTGTGCCTTAACTACCTTTGCAGGTATTGCTGCTTTTCAGGTATTTGCTGGACCAGGCAAGGAAGCATCCTGTGGTAAAGGGAGAAAAAATGCAGGACTATTTCAAGTAGTTATTAGTCTTAAGAAAGCATTAATTGCCCTCTTTGAGAGGTAAAGAAACTGGGAAACAAATGCATTGAGTGCCTTGCCTGGGGTCACACTGTGAGTGGTGGCAGAGCTTAAGCCTAATTTTCAGGAGTGCCTGGTCTTCCACTACTTGTTCCTGTGGGCTTTCTCACCTTCTGTTCTTTTACATCAGTTGGGAGCATTTCTGAAAGGGGAAGTTAGCCCTCAGTGTTTATACTGAGAGTTTATATCCCTGCCTTTAAAATAGGGATTAAAAACATGCTTCATCAGCAAAGTGTGTATATCTATGACTTGGGCTCCCCCCATCATAAAATCCTAATCAGTTTTGGATGTGCTTCCCCATTACCATTTTTGTTCAGAGCAAGAGTGTGCTTTTGATTCTAGTCTTCCTCTTGTCCCACTTTCTGGGCACTGCTTCCTGTTACAGATTGGGCTTGAGACACATGGGCTGAATTACTCTTGGTTCAAATTGGACCAGACGGTAGGTTGTAGATATGCACTTAGTGGTCTCTGACAGGTCTGGAGAGGTAAAAACAGAGCTAGGCTGAAGAGAGCGGTGAGTACTGCATGGGCATCACCTAGTCAACATCAACTTTTTTGCTCCAGTAATTCTGAAGCACCACACTCCCTGCTACTGGAGCTGTAACATTTAATTTTAGAAGACATTACATCAGGAATTCAGTGTGCCATATGCACAGCGTTATTCACAACGCAGTTCTGAATGAGAGAAAGAAGAGGAAAACCAACAGAGTGCCTAATAATTGCATTTTAATAGTTTGATTTAAGCTGTGCAGTTTCTGTAGCCTCTACCTCCAAATGCCAAAACGTGCTCTGCTTGTAGGCAGGGAGCTGTGCAAAGGGATCAGAACAAAATGCTGGGGCTGGGGGGCAGTTGCCAACATGAGTATTTGTAACTTTATTTTTTTTAGGCCAGGTCACTTTAACAATATCTAAAGATCTGCTTGAAGCGAAAATTAACATTTGCTTTACATTATGAATCAATTTTACCTTTTTTTACACTTGATATGTAGGCCAGAGTCTTTGTACAGATGTGTTGAAATCAGGGTGAATTTTGACCAGTGACCATTTCATCACCTTAACATGCACCATAAGCTGCAGACCATTGCTACTAGTGTAGATTCTGTGTATGTTGGTAAAATTAAGAATGTAAAAAGGTACTTTTTTGTATTTTTTTAAGAATGTTTGCTGTTAGTTCCTCAATATTAAAATTTCTTTGTATTTATTGTCATTAAATAAAGTCTATTTTAAAATAACAATACATCTGATGTTGATTAGCATTGTTTTTCCATGAACAATACTGCTGCTCCCAAATGCCACATTTAACTTATGACAATATCATCCCTGTCTAATTTCCATATTCCTCCTCTTTTTCAATCTTTTTCCATTAAACTGTTACTAGTACTGAAATTTATCTCCTGTTTTTTCTGCATCCTCTAGATGGAAATCATTCCTTTCAACACCAAGTCAGTGACAAGGACCATTATGTTCTCATACAAATAAACAGTTTAGGTCTTTATACCCTTTTACTCCTGTCATGATAAACCCTGTGTTATGTTTCAGAGTCATCATTTATTTCTTCATCTGGATTGAGTTGGTGATGCTCCCACCTCCAGGCATTCCACACTCTGTGTCTCTCCCTGCCAGCCAGCCATCTGCTTCTGCTCTGACTCTTCCTCTACTCCAAGGAAATCCTTTCCTGAGACTTATAGAACAGGAAGGTTAGACAGCAATTTTAAACAAAGACCTTCTTTGCACTGAGTGTGTTGTCTTTATTTCCCATAGGGATTTCCAAGATCTGCTTTCAGTAGCTTTATGATAGCTGTGGAAGCAGAGGTGCTACCACTTTCAACCTGTTTTCTGCTGACTAAGGGAGATGTGTCACACAGATGCCAGTACCAAAGCTCTTCTGCTGCTCTTGCATTGATTTGTCAGAGCAAGAACAAAAGAAACTTTGTGATGAAGCATAATAAGGATTATTTTCCTACAAGCAGAAGGATATAGTATCATCATAATTCAAATATAATCTACTCTGGTTATTCCAGGCAGTCCTAGCACAGAGTATGGAAGTGCACATGTGAACATGTGTTCTTTACCCTTTTCCGAGCATACACACATATGCACACGCTGATGGGTATTCTGCCAACTATACAGAACATAACGCCCAGCTTGCCTTACACTGCAAAATGCTCTTTTCCAGGTAAGAAAAAGAAGTCTCCAATCCCATTGTATCAAGATACGTTATTATTAGCTATAAATATGTAGGCTAAGCTGAAGAGAAAGAAAAAAGAAGAGTACAGAACCCCAAGAAAATCCCACTGCATTCCATGGTGCAGGAAGCACAGGACAGGACACCAAAAAGACACATCTAGCATATAAAGAGAGAGTTTACAGGGGAAAATCAAAAAGGAACTAATATTCTTGAACTGTGCAACATGAGGGAAGTGGCAGTCAAATCCAAAGCATTAACACAGTATCAGGGATTAATATTTTAATAGATATTCATGTAGCATACATGTAAGCCTCTCGCATCATTTCTCAGCTTCTGGGTGGATGTCACACAACAAGTGGCTAAATAAGCTGTACTGGGAGCCGTAGCCACCTGCGGCTATCGCCTTACCTCCTCATTCTCTGGGATCCCTTTTGGTCTCCTGTTACAGCTGCATTGTTCTCATTCATGCAGTCACTTTCTAAACCGGTCTGGCTGCTCCCAGTGAGCAGAATTCGATGTAAGCCTCTGAGACAAGGACACAGGATCTGTGGCAGAATCTTTGCTTGCTGGAGCCTGGCAAGCTGGTGGAAATAGTGACCAATACCCATACCTGGGCATTCAGCCCTGAACACCCATCTGCTCCAGCAAGGGTTGATCATGCTTGAGATTGTCACATGGGCTTTACAGAGCTGTGAGCATCCTGGCTACTGAGAGGTGAGCCAGGGGTTAAGGTTACTTGTCCTGTGAACACACTTTGGTGCCCTTGCCAGCATAAGCAGGGGAGCTCTGCCTCCTCCTAGCACTCAGGGCTGCCTTGTGCCAGCCCCTCTGTGCAGCTGTGAGCTGGGCAGGGCAGTGCGGCTGCAAGGGCGGCTGTGCTGGCACACATGCCTGTGCTGCCTAACATAGAATCAGCTGGGTTGGAAAAGACCTTTAAGCTCATCAAGTCCAGCCCTTACGCCAGGACTGCCAAGGCCACCACTAAACCGTGTCACCGAGGGCACCATCTACATCATTCTTTTAACACTTCCAGTCAGTGATTCCACCACTTCCCTGGGCAGCCTGTTCCAATGCCTAATCACTGCATGGGTGTCTGCAGGTGGCATGGCCAGCCCAGCAGGTCGTGCAGGCTGGGAAGTGAGGAATGGGACAGTGGGAGAGACAGCCCAGCAGCTGGGCAGCCTCTGGCCCAAGAGATCTACCAAAATGCAACCAAATGTGCTCCTCATCCCGTGATTATTTTAATGAGGGCTCAAGAGACCTCCCTACCTGTCTGAGCTGGTTATCCAGCTGTATGAGCAGGGCTGTGCCTTTAAGATCCCCCTCACAACTATGAGCAGGCAGGGATGGTCTTGGCACCTGGTCCAGGTCCTCTGAATATCCCTATTGAGGGTAGTTATTGTGCCTTGAGCTCAGGCTTCACCTGAAGCCAAGTGAATTTTTCAAGTTCAGACATGCCCTTTGGGTCCTCGTAACTTTATGTGGAAGATTATACAGACAGCTGAACTCTGTCCGTATACCCTTATATGACCTTAAGCTGTCATATAAGTGACCTTACAGGCTGTCCTAAATGTAGTTTTGCAAAGAATATGGCCTTGTTATTTCAGAGATTGCCAAAACATCACCTGGCCTCTGAAAACCCCAGGATGACCAGGGAGTTTTGGGATGGCAGCCTGCAGGAGCCTGCTGCACTGCTGGAAGCAGAGGAAACACCAGCAGGACCTATTTGCAGTAGGTTTAGGCCAGAGGCAGAGGTCATGGGGAGAGGGTGACAGCAGCTCCATTCTCAGCCCTGCAGCCTCCAGGTTACAACACTGACAGCTATGCCAAAGCAAGAGCTGAAAAATTCTTGCCATATCTGCTGTTAATTAGTAACTACTTAGATTTGGGGAAGGCAAAATCTGATCTGCCTCTTGCAGAGTACCCTACTTCGATATTAACAATAGGTTACAGACCTGGTACAGCTTTAATAGCTTTTTTAAGGAAATATTAAAATATCACTTTTTTCCCCTCTTAAAAAGGTATATACAATAGGCACAATGCATATTATATTACTGTTTTCACACAGAAGTACAAATAAAAGAAAAAGACTGCATTCGTGCTCCTCATAACTTAAAGCTCTAACTGGGAGGCATAAATACAAAACATAAGCTGAACTGATTTTCTTTCCTTGTCAGCCTGCTCCCATGTTTTTTCTCCAGTGATCTGTAAGGGGAAAAAAATGTCACCATCCCCCAAGAGGAGCCATTAACAAATCCTTTCTTATCTTGCAGCTAAATAATGACATCTTATTGACAGTGCAGGAGAACAAACAATGTCTTATTGAAAGCTGCAGTGCTGGAGGATTTGGGCTGTCCTCAGGACTTGAGACCAAGTAATGAAAACAGGTTTTGCTACTAAATCAAAGACAATGACTGCTCTAGTTCTCCAATGGCCTTTAGCAGTCCCAGGCACACAGAAGGTGTGCATAGCTCACCAAGGTATCACCTGTACTACAAACTCAATCAAGTACAGGGACCTCACTATAAGAAGGATGCCCAAAGCCACAAGCAGTTAAAGTATGAGCTATGGTACACATGGGAATAGTGCTGGAACTTTTTCTTACTGCTGTTCTTGACATATGCATGGACTTGCATTTCCAGGCCCATCCATTTCTTACAACCCAGTTTAGCCTTATCACAGTCGAAGGTAAGTTATTTGTTGATTTCTCTACCTCATCAAATTTACTGAACCAGCTGTGGACATTTTTAATGAGCAAACACGAGTTGGTGATTTCAGGGGGTTTTTTTCACATCTGTGTATGGCCATAAAATCACAGAATAGTTCGGGTTGGAAAGAACCTTAAGATCATTAGTTCCAACCCCCCTGCCATGGGCAGGGACACCTCACACTAAACCATGCCACCCAAGGCTCTGTCCAACCTGGCC
>JAOEHY010011802.1:0-13674 GCA_025447955.1 Psilopsiagon aurifrons
GAAAGAGGGGGGGGGGATCTGGCGTTTGGACCCAATAAAATGCTCTGCTCCAGTGTAAATATTTACAGGGTATTAGTGACTTTTTAAAAAACATTTTCAGCGAGGTCTGTTATTTACCATGTGTCATAAGTTATTAATGTTCATTGCCTAAGTACCCTGCTAAATCTGTCTCGTGCCTTAGAACAAAGTTGACAATTGGCATATTGTTCAAAGTATGAAAAAAATGCGAGTGGGCTTAAAAATTGGAAATATCAGTATTTTCAGAAGTGTAAATATCGCTTGGTAGCTGTCAAACTGCAGCCCTGGGGGATGAGACAAAGAAGTGTATTTCTCTAGTCAAACGGAGTTGTCACCAATTCAGGTGTTCTCTGCAACTTGGGGAATGGCAAGAGGGAGTCCTGCCCGTTGTATTAACTCTGCCTCTTTGCTTCTCCTCCCCCAAAAAAGCTCCCCACGATGTCCAGTGATAGGCAGAGGTCAGACGATGAAAGTCCCAGTACCAGCAGTGGTAGTTCGGATGCAGATCAAAGGGATCCACCGGCCCCTGAACCAGAGGAGCAAGAAGAACGAAAACCATCTGCCACCCAGCAGAAGAAGAACACCAAACTGTCCAGCAAAACTACTGCTAAGCTGTCTACTAGTGCTAAAAGGTAAAGGGGATGCTCTCTACAACACTCTGTAGGATTTTTTACACGGAGATGCGGCACTTGTGTTGCACTTCTCAAGCTGGAGAGGTTCTTCTTGTAAAGCTGTGTGGAAAAGAGGAAAGTGCCAACTTCTTGTAGTACAGGAGCCTGGCAGGCGGTATCTTCATTAATCCAAGTCTTGCTGGGGTAGCGAAATTACGTGGACTTGTCATGCGTCTTTGGAGGCGTTGTTTGAAAACTTGGTAACTTACAGGCTGACTGGGGGGGCACCTGGGTATGTCTTGTACTGGCAAAAATGTGGGAAAGAGCGTCAGCTTCAGCTATCTTTTTCAGAACTAGGTTTCCATGCCTGATTGGTACTGGGTGGAGTCCTCCTGGTGTATTTTATTATGGTCTGTAGACTGATGACAAGCAATGCTCTTTAATTAAAGAAGTCACAAAACCCCAGTGGCTCCTGTGGGCTACATGACTGGCTTTTCATGTCAGTGCACAGGGGCGCCTTCCGCACCTTTAAGTTTGTTCTGCAGTTCTTTCAGGAGAAACTTTGTCAAGTGTTCTCCCTTAGGATCTGTAGATTTAGACTATGGCATTCTACTGGTAGCCTCTACCTTTAAATATCAAAATATTCAGAAACCTTGTTTAAATACATCTGTTGCATTTTTATTTGCATATAAGGTCACTGGCAGTCCAGCTCTTAAGACGCACACTCTGATGATTTTCTCTAAGTTAAGCCATGTGAAATAGAAAAACTTTAAATCCCTTGATTCCAGTGGTCTTTGGAGATGAAAGATAACTTTGCAGTCCTTTCCCTGGAGTTGCTTTCTTTTACAAACATCCACAAATATCCGATAGCAAGAAAAGCTGTGGAGTGGCCGTGGTAGCTTCAAGTTTTGCTTATTTCACGTGAAGACTGTGATTCAAACTTTTAGAAACACTTTAGTAATTATTTATTGGACTAAAATTCAGTAAATAGTTTTTCGAAATGTGTTAAAATTGCTGCAGAGTATGCCTGGGTGGCTTTGATGACTTTTGGGATTGTTGAAGAAACCCTTTGAAATAGGACTGGCTAAAGAAAGAACTGCTATGTAGGCTTTGTAATTTGTTAGTACTTACCTTTTTTGAAAGGCATGAGATGGATTTCCAGACTGAGTTTTCCCCTCTTGCCTTTTTTTCACTGAATTATAGCAGTCTAATTCTGTACATCTTGAAGTTTGGTAGTCTGACTGAATTTACTGGTAGTAGGGCAAGGGCGTGCAAAGCAGTTATGTTAGCTTGTATTTTAACACTTGCTATTCGTGCAGAATTTGTGGTCTTGCTCATATAGCTCCTTTGCTGAATAGAAGTCTTATTTGATTTTTTTAAGAGGAATTTACCATGCGTCTTTTGAAATTACACCTTTTATGTACCTGAATGAACTGTCAAATTGACAAAAGTTTTCCATATTTCTCTTCTGGATTAACACCTTGGGAGTGGTTTTAATAAAGTAAAGCTAAGCACAGTTTATGTCAGGTTATCATTTCACTTTTAAGCGTGTAAATACAGCTACTGTATAAGGTTGGGGAAAGAAATGCAGCAGAAGGTGTGGAGAGCAGCAAAGTTGATCCAGAGAGATGATTCCAGTAACAGAGACAGCCTGGCAGATCTGGAAGTCCCTTGTTTTAAGCGCACTGCAGAATAGTAGGTAAAATAGTGTGAAAAGCATGTGCCTCCTGCCAGCACGGTTCAGGTCCTGAGCCGCAGTCACAGGTCCGTAGCGCTGGTTTAAAGTCATTGTCAAATCTGCGACTCCCCCCCCCTCGCCTCATTTGCATATTAGCTTGAAAAGAAAATCTCCCTGGCAAGAAGTGCTCGGATGAGAAAAAGAGTTACTTTTCTGGATACTTGTGGGAGATTCCTACCCAGCTCAGTTGGAAGCGTTCTGTTTACACACAGCATGGAGCAGGAAAAAAGCTGCAAAGTTTCTCAGCTGTGGGATTTGGGTTATGCCTCTGAGAACAAAGAGGAAGCAGCCATGTTAGCATTACTGAAGGCAAAGCCAATCTTGCATTTAACTGCATGGTGGTAGAGGGCAGTGTAATTCCCTGATTTATTCTATAGACTATCTCAAATGCTTTGTGTCTGTTCTCATTTCACCAACAGAATCCAGAAGGAGCTAGCTGAAATAACCCTTGATCCTCCTCCTAACTGCAGGTATGTAACAGCTTCTTAAATTGTGGACGGTGGTAGGAGATTAATGTGCTCAGGTTAACAAATGGGAAACTTAGTGTTCACGGCCAGTGACTGTTGGACAAAAAATTGTGTGCAGCAGATGGAGCAAGCGTAGGGAACCTTTGGTACTGAAGTTTGCTATTTTGTCTGCGTGTTGGAGTTGTAATGGTTAGTGATTGCTGTACACAGTAAAGTGTATTCAGTTTGGTTTTTGTAGCTTGTCACTGCCTTTGTGAAACATTAATTTATATGAACTTCAGAATATGCTGAAGCTTTCAACCTAATGCCTGCATGTAGTTTGAACTGGCTTTTTTGAGTGCCAGGTTTATAGAATTATCGCTTTGTTCTGAAGTAAAGAACTGCTATGTGGTTTTTATGTTTTCTCTTAATGTGTTGCTTAGCAGTTAGATAAAGTAAAGCATTGCCTTTGTCTGTTGGTCAAAGTAGTAGTCTCTTAATAGGGACTATTTTTAAGGAAGTTCTTAACTTGGGAGATGTTTCTGTCAGGTTTTAGGAAATGAAATTGTAAGCTTGGAAGATTGAGTGATTGAGTGCTAGATAAAGTGTCAGTAACCGGAGCCCGTGATCTATAGGAAAGTTAAATGGTAGCATAGCTAGCTTAATTTCTTTAAATCTTCTGCACGTTTTACTTTTGTTTAAAGGATGCATAGAAGTTCTCATTAGCTGTGAGCATCCAGTGTTCAGATTTGCAGTAAATCTGTTGTTTTCATTTGATGCATCTCAGTAAGATGTCTGACTGTAAGGTGTCTTGAGAGTAATAGCTCCTGTGTAATAGCGACCCTTGTACATGTGTAAAAAATGCTGGAAGTGCTTTCTGATTTTACGTTGGAGTAGTTTGGCTTTCTGAATAGTTGGAAAAGTTTGCTGCAGGTTTTGCAGCAGGAATTGAGTAAGTGTGAGTTGTTCTTGTGTCTGACTAGTCCATGAAAGCAGGGACTAACCAGAGTTGTGTTTCATTGAATTTGTGGTAAAGTTGTCTTACCCTGAGGTCTGTGCTGTAGATTGCCTGTGGCTGTCTGATGTATTTGCATGCAGGGTCAGGGTCTCTACCTCTTCAATAGAGCCAAATGCCTGTTGGGTTTATTTGCTGATTTTTTTTTCCTCGGTGAAGTGGGAGGTATTTTGTTTTTAAATAGCTGTTTTAATGACTTGTAATGAATTAATGAAATCTACTTCTGTATTGGTCATGCACTTTATACTTGGACCCTCAAGGAGGGGGCATGGTAGGAGAGAAAATATTTAAATTAAATAGAACACCAACACTTCGCCTTGCAGTTGCTAAAAAGGTTAATTATAGCAGTTTTGGAGACAGCAAGTTGCAGCTCGGTTTTTAGAAAGAGAAGCCGTCCCTCTCGAACTCTCCATTACCATCTGATATTTAGCTCTCTAGGAAAGCATGTTCCTCTCATATTATCACAAGAGTATTGCAGGGAGTTTTTCCTGTGAGCTGGTACTACCAGATGCCCAGAGATGCTGTTGAGAATGATGAAAACCCCCCAATGTGCCTAAAATTACTCACATTTCTCTCCTACAGAGCGTAGGGGAAAAGATTATTTTTTTGCCAGTGAGGAAGTTAGCGCTACTGTTCCCATAAGTATTTTTTAAGAGGAATTTAGTCCTTTTACTCAATAGCAGCTGTATGATGAATGCATTTTTACTTTTTGCAAAATAAAAGGTATTTACAATAGCTATTGGCTTCTGTAGCAGAAATTCTGGGTTTTCACAATGAGCAGTTTAAAGAGAGTTTCAGTGGCTGAAGGATTACTGTTACATTGGAACTGACTTGTTAGAAGGAGCCTTTCTGATATCAGGAGGTAAATGCAGCTGTGTGTTATGTGCGGAGCAGTTGAAGGTTGTAACACGCTTTCTTACGGGGTGTAGTAGCACAGATTAGGGAACAGACTGACACAGCAGGCATATGACACCTCTTCATTGCTCATCATGCAACAAGCAGCAGAACACTAGGTCTTAGATTTCTTGTAAAAGAAAAAGAATTTGTAAAAATATTTAAAAGCCTGCATAACTTGGGCACACTCCTGTGTGCTCTAACAATAAAACCCCTTGTGTTGTAAGTTCTCCCAAAGAGATTTCTTCTTGTGGGCATGTTTCTCCTCCAGTTCTAGAGCACACCCTTATCATTTGCAGTCCACATCTTGCAGGCTGCACAAGAATGCAGCTGCCAACTGAAGATCTTGGAGGTTGATGATCCTTCTGGTTAGTCAGTTACAGAAGTGATACAAAATTGCTAATATTTAAAATATGATAATGGCACATGTAAAACATTAGATGTTACTTTAGCAGGATAAAGTGCAAACACCGAATACTGCTGAGCACTCCCAAATCATGTTAAACACTCATGGCTGCTGCCACTTCTCTCCTGCATGTAACTGCATGTGGAGTTGCTCTGTTGGAGTGATCTGAGGCTGATTTAGCTATTTGAAAATTACACCGACCAGTTGCACTGTAGTTCTCATGCAAAAGAGGCGTAGGTTTCATCAGCACTTACATTTCCCACAGTCGCTTGTGTCGCTATAACATTTGTCTTATAAAAATTCCAGATCCCCAAGAAAGCCCTGTTTCTGGGAGTGCTGAGCAGACCTGGGCCGCACATTAGCTTCTATTTTAGGCACTGGGGTAGCAGAGTGACAGGCGCAGTGAAAATGTGTAAAAACCAGGTTTTTGCTTGCTTGTCTCAACAGCTGAGATTGATTTCTGATTCTGTTAACTGGACAATGAACTGTTAGAAGAATCATGTTGTCATGCATCATGTTGTCATGTTTATGAGCAGTGAATACAAGCTGCATCTTGGGGGTACCAAGTATAAAACTTAATAACTTTATGCTGGTAGCTCTCCTCTTTAGCGTACAGTAATTCCTGTGATTTTTATGTGATTTCAAAGATAGAATATCGAAAACAATAAAGTTAGGTTTGGTCTTAAGCCACTAAAGATGTTGAAAAGAAATTACATACTGCTTGTGCCTCACATTTTCTTCTGTCCAAGAGAAGAGCTTGAAATAAGTCAGTTACTGTCCAACGCACACTGAAGCACTACGACAGATAGGTAAACTGAGGACGCAGGTATCTGATCCTGTTTTTTCTTGCTTTTGCTGGCTTAACTCAAAGTGTGCTACTTGGTGCAGTGTGCTGTATTTAATTTCTTTTGTGCTTTTAATAGCATGAAGCAAAGCTAAAAAGGTCTTGGCCCTATTGCTCCTAGGCAGCTCAGTTTCAAACCATGGCCAAGCACTTACACATACTTCAAGGTATGGAAGTGTGCCAAACCCCACCGTTACAAGTTCTCAGAAAAATGCTGCAAAAAACTTGCACGTAATGCGTGGTAAATCTGGGCTACAAAGATGCTGTTAAATAGGTTTGACATATCTGGAATAACTATTTTCAGTTCATGGCATAAATCTGTTCAGATCAGAGGTCACTGTTCCATAGTTAAGGTTATATCTTAGGCTGCTGTTCTGACCTGCCCAATGTGGAGGCTGCAGCTCAGGTGGAGCAGGGCAGAGCCGCCTCCGATGCTCCTTGTGATTCCTGGCTTTTAGGGCTGGCACGAATGAGGCTGTTCCCAGGGGTACAGTGATTTATAGCAGCTTCCTTTAGCTGTTCTTGGCTGCCCTGCTGATCCACAATAGCAAAAAAATGTATTCCCAGTCTTCTTTTCCTCACCACTCCTCATTTCTATTCCAAAATTAATCATTGTTCATCTTCATGGGAAAGCTTTTGAAGTTCAACCCAGTATTAAGTAAATTTAGTAACCCCCATGCCAGCTTAGTTTATAGTTTACAACCCATTTTACAACAAATCCAGTTTGGTATAAACTTTGTAGGAAATCAAAGCAAACGCCGAAATCAGTGTATCCACTCAGAGCTTAATTCATATGGTTTAAAAAGAGGTGAGCTAAGATAGAGCGTCTTTCCCATACAAGGGGGAGAATTTAAGCACTTTGTAATCTGTTCTGTCGGTTTGCTTTAGTCTCTTCTGTTTGTTAAATTAAAGATCAATCATCAGAAAGCAACTGGTTAAAAAAACAAAACAAGGAAAAGAAAAAGAAGAAAGTCCAGATGAAACATGTGCCTTAGAGCACTGGTTAGAGAGACAGCTTTCCTCCTTCACAGCTGCTGGGAAATAGGAATTCTTACCAAGGGAGAGCTGCTTGAATTGTCCAAAAGGCTCCCTGCTCTGCCTCATCCTCTAGCTAGTGAGTGCCTGACCTGATAGCTCTGTTGAAAAGATTTTCCTTAACAGAGATTACTGTCTCGATTACTGTTTATTTTCAGGCCTTGTATGCTAATATATACTAATGTGATTCCTTAAGCAGTACTACAAAAGGAAGCAGTTGATGGTTTTGCTGTTTGTAGCATTTCTTAGGCTCACAAGTAGGTTGATAATTTATGACTGGTTCATTTTAAAATTACTTATTTTAAAATAACACTCTGAAGTATGTGTACTGAGTACAATGGGAGCAAGACATGTAGGGGGTTTGTTTTAATACAGGATTCTTCTGCTTCCTAAGGATTGCATTTGTCCCTTTCATTACTGCCACATCTTGGGCTAATTCTATGCTGTAGAGTGTTGCCAGCCCAGCCTCACAGTCTGGAGTTTAACACAAAGAAAAATGCCTGCAAAACCCTGGCAGACGAATGCTATTACTGGTTTAGTTATGGACCCATGAATCCAGATGTTTGTAACTGTCTCACTGTGGTTATTACCCCATCAGTGGGGAAGCAGTGCAGCATGTATTTAAAGCAATATTGTGAAGGTGTTCTTCACACCAGCAATTTAAGCTCTTTCAGTTGAACTGTCTGAAACAATGAGGAGCAACGAGCAATTGTGCCAGTGGTGCAGGCTCTTCCACATGCAGAGGTAGCGCTGGATTTGAGCTAATGCAGCCTTATGTTAGCGAGGAAGGTGCCACAGCTAAGCTGGTGAAAGCCTTCCTTTTGTTAACATACTCTATCTACAGTAAGGTTATAGGCAAATGTTTACTCTGCAAACAGTTGTGCCTGTTGAAGATGTTACTGCACAGCTGTGGTTTGCTCCAGTTCTACCGTAGAGGTGACTACTCCAGTCAGTAAGAGAAGCAGATTCATGTGATTATTCCACAGTGCTCCTTTGGAGGGAGTGGGGGGTGGTGGTGGTGGTGGTGGTGGGGAATAATAATAATAAAATCATCCAAGTTTGCTTAAACGGTTTAAATAGGTGATTCAAACGAGCTCTGCTGGCTTTTTCCTCCCTCCCTTCAGAGTAGGCATTGTTCACACAAAGCATTTTGTCAGACACACCAGGATATGAATAAGTCAATCCATGCCTTTGTCTCTCAAATGTAATAAGTTTCCATCTCTCCTTTGTCAAAGCCAGGCGTTAGTTCTGTTGCTTTTTTGAAATCAGTAGGAGGAGGAATATTCTGAATGCAGTCTAATGCCAGGCCCCTATACGGTAGCAAAAACATGTGCCTGAGTTTTCACATGTACTGATTTTTTTCCCAGTCAAGCTGTTGACTTTTCAGATCAATGGCAGTCCCCCAGTTTTGTGTTTATTCTGTTAATTTCTTATTGGGCAAACCTCTTCATATTGCTAAATACTGAGTCTCACTGAGAGAAAAAAAAAGATGTCAGTTATGCTTGTTTTCACCTCTCCGGTGAAAACACCAACTGTGAATGCTAAATATTTCCCTATAGAAGGAGAAGTTGATTAAGGTATGTAAGAGACAGTGTGTTAGGAGTATGTGCAAAAGTGCCTCTGCTGGAGCTGTGTGAGCAAAATCTAAAAAGCATCGCCCAAACTGCACTGGATAGTGTATCTTCTGATAGTTACGTTGTCCTTTTTGTTGTCTGCCCAGCACTTTCTCACCACCTGGTGCAATACAAGAAAGCTGAAGCTTGCAGAATGGTTCTGGGAGCACAAACCCACACAATTATTTCTCACACTTCCTTCCCTCTACAGAAGTGTGCAGTTACAAAAATATAATGAAGAAGATTCTCAACTGGTGTAAGAACATGTTTGAAGTAGCTCTTAAGGGAGTATTGAAATACTACTTTTTAGTATTGGCCAGCTCCAAACATCGTCCTGTGCTTCCTTCTAAAGCAATTCCTTCGTTGTTAGTTGCTGAATCAATGGCTCACAGTGATGTAAAGACACGTTTAGCTAGTGATAGCCTTGATGTGCCTAGAATTGTTTCTACTAAGCATTTTCCTTCATTCTGTTTCTTCCTTTCCTCTTTCTTACCAGAAGAGTATGGTCTAGGTCAGAATAGGAAGGAGTGGTATAATTGAGCACAGCAATCCAAAGCCTGGTATTTCTGTATTTCTGTCCATTTGTAGTAACAACCTGATTGTGCCATCTTTATGTGTGCAGAGTGGCTTTTACCTTATTTGCCACTACTCAGTGTGCCGCTCAAGGAGAAGGGATGAAACAAATTTAGAAAGGCATTTCAGTAAAACATTGAAGTGTTAAGTGGAGCCCGAGTGCACTGTTATTTAACATGCTTTTATTACAAAAGAAAAATGCAACAGTGGCAGATTGTGTAACTCCCAAATGTTTTGAATTGGGAGAATATTTAAATAACTTTCTTTTCTGTTGAGACTAGATGGTAGATCCACTAACTCTTGGGGGTGTTCTTTGTTTGTGTTTTTACCTGTGCTAGTATCAACCTCTTGCAGACTAGAAACCAAGTTTTTTTTAACCAACCCCCACACAGTGAATTTCTCATGCAAGTAATCTTAGTGGCATAATTAAGACAGGGTTATGCAACACAAATCACCACCTCTACTCACAGGAGTAAGTTTTCATGTCTGCAGATTTGCAGGTTAGGCAGTTGTGTAAGCAGTATTCACAGTGCTGTCAGACATGCTTTTAAATATCTCTGTTAGTCAAAAGGTTGTATAAATCTTACACCAGTTCTCTTCAGCATTATTGTCAAAAAGCAGAAAAAGAAAAGTCATGGCTGTCTATCTACTGTAGAGCTGTAGAAATAGTTCGTACACTTTTCACTCACCTACTGGTGGGAGAGAACTGACCCTCATTGTGTCTGTCTGGAAGCAAGAGAACAGCCCAAGCAGGACCAGGTTCTTAAACAGTTCTGTAACTGGTGTGCAAAACACTGTGAAAACTGCAAAGCCATGTGTCCTTAGACTTAAGGACTGATCTGCTTTTCAAATACTCATTTGTGTAACTGCACAAAGGCCCCTCAGGCTCTGTGGTAAACTAATTAAAATATGCCATGTGTGTATATATATATGTGTATATATATATATATTTCTTTTTGCACTCAGACTCTGCACTGCTTACCACTGCCAGCCTGTCATACTTGGTTTGCGATAAACAGTATGTGTGTCAAGGTCTTAGCACACTGAATGCTTCCCCCTCAGGCTGCTTTGTCTGTGTGTATCAGTTACTCTTTGATTTTATCTTTACTTTTACAGAGTTGGGACACCTAGTTTTAATTCAATTTAACAAAGTGCAAGTGTAAGAGAATTAGCTAAACTACGTTAAACCCTTTATTTAAAATGAGTCAACTACGTCATACAAAACTGATGTGTGGAGATTTCTTGGAGCTGGTGTAACTAGGATTTGCATAGATATGGAACGTTTCAAAACAGGTAGTACACACATCATGAAAAATACCTTTAGCATGTTTTCTGAGTTCAGAGCTAAGGCAGGAGCAAAGGTATCCAGCTTCTGTCTAGATCGGGATCAGGCATACCACTAAGCTAGCCAGGAACAATGCTATAACGTTAAAGTGATGCCTCACTTTGAGCCAGTAACTGCTAGTGATAGATGAGTCCTAGCCTGCTTGCATTAATTTGGATTAATTCTCCCTGTGCAGAGGGTGCGCTATACTGTTACCTAGTTCAGAACTGTGGCTGGAGCAGTTGTTAATTGTATAGCACTTACTGTAAAACAGACTGGCCAGATCTGTCAGGAACTCGAATACAGATTTGGTTGACCATGTTGAAACTACTGTTGTAAGCATCATCACTTTCAGAAACTAAATGAGGGGAGAGATGGCCTTGAAACACCACAGTGATCTGTACTTACCAGTAGGTCACTTTCAGGTTGGAAGAATTTGTATAGAGGGCATGTAGAGACCATACTGCAGTCATTAGTAATTGATGTTTTCATTATTGACATGGTCATTGGACTAGAACATATAAATATTGCATTTGCAGGTAACAGCAGGGAGGAAGGGGTTGTAGGCACAGTGGGGGACAGGACTAGAATGCAAAGTGACATGGGCAAATATAGGAAATTACCTTAAAAATAGCATGTAATTTAATAATGAGAACTGCAAAGCACAGCGCTTTAGTAGCATAATCAGCTGTACAAATACATGGGAAAAGAAAGAAGACTGGATGAGAAGCAATTCTTCAGAAAAGGGGTAGCCACTCTGAGGATCATCTGCTTTCCAGGAGCATACAGTGTAAGGCTGCAGCAAGGAAAATAAATAGAGCAGCAGTCACAATAGGGAGGCTCATTAAAAAAAAAATTAAAAGAGGAAATGTTGGGGACATGGTATATAAAGCCATCCGATTCTGTTCAGCACTAGAAAAGGCCAGCTAGAGTACCTCATCCAGTGTTAGGCGCATCACTACAAAGCAATGTGGGGTAGCAGGAAGCAATATAGGTTAGAGGAAAGAAAGAAAGAGAAAGAGGGAGAGAGAGAAAGAAAGAGAGAAAGAAAGAAGGAAGGAAGAAAAAGAAGGAAGGAAAGAAAGAAAGACTAAGTTGTTGCAAAGCAGAACAGGCAATTGTTGCTTGTCTTGCCTGGTGGTTATGGACAGCAACTTAAATTATCATAACGAAGACCTAATTTAGATGTGAGGAGTACCTAGCTATAAAGACAGTATGCATAAGGAGGTTGTGGATCTGCCTCACCATTGGTTTTTAAGAACAGAGTTTAGACAAATGACTGCTAGATACTTACAATACTTAAATGACTTAGATACTCCTAATTCTGTCTTTCACAGGAAATGGACTAAGTGACCTCTTGAGTACCAGTTTGATCTAGCTATCTGTGATACCAGATTTAAATGACAATATTAAAGGAAAGCTTATCAGGAAGTGATTTTCCCCTCATTTAAAAACTATTTTAGTCAGGGTTTTGTAGTATAATCATCCTGGAAAACATACAGTTTCTGTGATTACAAGCAACAACAGTAACAGCAGTTACTGGGAAAGTCACTGGAAGTGCACAGGTTTAGTGCTGTTATCAATTAAATAAAGCAAATTACTAATGATTTTTTTTTTTTTTTCTGCTGATTCCCCTCCTCCCATTTTATCTTTGTTTTCCTTTTTGGGTCCAATCCTACTTTCCTTGCATGAAGTTGTTGCATCCTACTAACTAGAAATAAGCTAGCAAATGTCATAAATTCTCCAGAGGTATATCATCTTTGTGAGAAACTAATAGCACAGGTTGTGCTATAGATCATGGTTTTTGATACTTCATGTGCTCTGTGCTCGGATTCTCTGCTTTTGTTCCACAGGCACCTCTAACACTGAGAGAAACAAAAGCAAGGGACATTTTTTTCTGCTTCATTGAGGCAATTTGTAGTAGATACACAAGCCCTCATGCATCTGTGCACAACACCACAAATGGATCCAAGCACATCAGAAAAGAGTTGTATAGCATACTGCCTCTGACCTATCTCTAAGCACCTTCTGGAGTCAGGCCTCAGAAGATGGTTGTGAAAATGTAAGCAGCCTGGCAAGTTTCCAGCTGATGAGTTAATGCTGCTATAAACTTCAGTAGTTCCTCTCTGAGGCATGCAGAAGGGTGCCGGCACTGGGAACGCAGCCAACAAAGTCAAAGAGCAGACGGCAAAGCTAAAGGCCAGCCTCAGGGAGTCACAACACGATTGTCTTTGAGGTGAGTTCCTCCCTGGCCAGAAACCCTGCATGTAGCTTCAGTGGCAGGGCTGGAAATCAGTAAGCATATTAAGGTACATGTTCAGTGTGAAGTCAGCATGACTTGTGCGTGCGTGATTAGCATAGCTTGAGCAAAGGTAGTGATGTCCAGCACTCATGCCACTTCTCATACTATGGGGCGGTTCTCAGCAATGCTGGGTCAGTTCATTCAGCTTGAAGCTGCAGTGAGGCAGTTTAAGTTTGAACTCGAGTTATCACTTCACTCTAAAGCCTAGACGTGGAAATCACCAAAATATTGAAGACAGAGTAAATCAGTAGAGTGTCAGGTCACATTTTATGGGACCAATGGAAGACAAACAACAAAGAGAAACTTTGGTGTTTTCCTTTCCACAAGGGAAGGTTAGCAGCAGATTAGTAGCTATGAAATAGGAGATATGTTCAGCTGATGGTGGTTCTAGCTGTGAAGCTGTAGCTATTGTAGCAGACAATGGGCAGCCAGATTCCTCCCGAGCACAGGCACCTCTTCTGACAAACAAAGGACTTGTCTACTGTGCAGTCACTGCCTGGGGTATGTTTGTGCTTTAATTAGCTTTTGTCTTTCCCCCTGGTATCTCAACATCAGACCTCATCCAGGCTGGAGCATCCATGGGACAAGTGAAGTGGTGCAGGGGTGGTTAGTTGACATTGAGCTCTGTGTTATCGTGTTATCATTGTACCTTGGTGCATGTCCTAACTTGTTTGTAGGTACCTAAGGCATATCTGTATCTACTTCATTAGTATCAAGGGCAGAAGCAGTAATGGGACATCACAGATTTAGCTACACCTCCCTTTGCAGATGCCTTGATGGCCCAGTGAACCAAACCCATTATGCCAAGGCCCAGTTTTGTGTTTAGACTTTTGGACTTCAACATGGGGGGTGGGG
>JAOEHY010011804.1:0-16893 GCA_025447955.1 Psilopsiagon aurifrons
GAACAGCGCCAGCGATGGAGCATTCACAACTTCCCTGGGCAACCCATTCCAGTGCCTCACCACCCTTACAGTAAAGAGCAGTTCTGTCTTTCCTTTTCTTCGGTGCTAAGCACAGGTATTCTGCTGGTGGGGTGAGCAGCCTTGTACCTTGTGCTCCAGAGCATGCAGCCATTATCAGTATGATGAAATACAGCCTTCCTTGTTCTATAGGTGTTATCATACAGTATTGCCAACAGTAAGGATATCTCCATGTTATGTTATTTCATAGGCTTTGTTGCAAGATATCTCAATAAAAGGGATAATTGGTTTGGGCTGACTGTTTTAATATCTGTTTTGGTTATGGACTGAATGCCCAGTGATAATTTTTTGTCATTGCCTGTAGTTTCCCTTGGAATTACACAGGTTCTTTTCGGTTAGCCTGTTTTCTGAAAACTTTTCAGGAAACTAATCTGTTTGTGATTATACTCAACAAAAAGAACAAGTTTGGTCTATGAGGAACTGAAAAATCATCCACTCCTCTGATAAAATAGCAGTAACCCAACATTTTGTGTAGCACTAAACACTGCTGCTACCATTTGCTATTAAAGAAGTATGCTGAAAGGAGTATATGAAACAAATTTGATTATTTTTTAATAGTAGATTTCATAATATTCTTCTTGGCCATTGTACACATTTTTTCCTCTTTTTTTCTTTTTTTTACCTTTTTTTTTTTCCCTCTTCTTTTCTTTAGACAAATATCTTTTTGCTGCTTCAACATAAGTTACTTATTTAGTGGTGTGCTCTGATTTCTTGCTATAGAAGTTAACGATGTTAAAACTTCCCTCAATTACTTGCTCTCGTGAGGGTTGCTCTATTTTTCTTCCTAATATGAGTTTTTTCAATGATTCATTTCTCTCCGGAAGTATTATTGGGTTTGATCTCATCCTTAATTTGCTCTGTATTTCTCATAAGCTCAGAGCATGCTGGCTTCAGAAATGTGCCAGTGTTAGTTTTGCATTTGAACTGGTTGCTGTTTCCAAGCCAAATGCCAAGAGAGGTGGTTACTAGAGCCTCACTGCTCTCTTTTTGCAAAGAATGTTGATTTTTATGGTAGTTTTTATGCATATGGCGATACCAGGCCCATTTGTGTGCACAGCAGAGGTTACACAAGTAGTACAGGGCAAGACCTTAATGGAGTTAAGACCTTTTAAGAGAGACTTTCAGCTCCTTTCTGGACTTGACAAAGCTGCTCACCTCTGAAAGCTTTACCAGTAGAAACTTGTTGGAAGGAAAGCAGATCCAGGTGGATGTTGTGTAAATGTGGGGAGACCTTGTCTGAAAGGTTGTTAAAGGCAGAGAAAATTAGAAGAGCGAAAGTAGATGTTTTAGCTTGTCCGCAGTTCTGGGGCTGTTTGTACATATATGAGAGCTGTCTGTGAGAAATGGAATACTGAGATAATTTCACACTTGTGGTCACTAAATGAATTTAATTAAAGTTACTTATTGTTCTTTCTTCTTTCTCCCACAAACACTTACTCAGTATCTTCATGTGGCTTAAGGGGTCATTAGAGTAGGACAGAAAACATATGCTTTATTCCCTTGACTATTGGGGTAAAAATGTCTACTATTTAATAAAAATTCTAGGTTTCAGATGTGCTCCCAACCACATAGGATACGTAAATGAACACTGATGGGGAGATGGCTTCACCTTGTAACTGTCTGTTGGCTAGAATTGTTTTTCAGTTCATTTTGATCATTGATGTTTTGAGGAAAGTTTTCTTATTGCTGCATCTTTCTAGGATTTGTTGGAGACGATACATATTTTCTTGTAGATATTTGTTTTTGTTTGGTGGTGGTTTTCTAAGAACTAGTTAATTTCATCCTCCAGTAAGATTTATTTTTTTCCAGCTGGATGATCTTAGTTTCATTTTGAGCAAAATATGGGTTACTGCTTTGACCTATTCTGTGAAGTGTCTGTTCACATATCGCATCACACACAAATGCCCACATCAGTCTTACAGCAGAATATTAGGCCTTACTTTCCAGAATCTCAGAAGATGATACTCCTTCAGCCCCAGTCACAAAGCTGAAATGATTTAATAATTTATATTACAACCCTGCAGTACAGAGAATTTGGATATGAAGTGTCTTCCTTTAAAAATAAAGTCAAATTTTGTATTTATTAGATTTTGAGGGAGCAAAAACTCGTAAGTAAATGAAAAAGGTGTAATAAATAATGTCTGAAATAGATTTCTAAATCTGTTGAAAGGTATTAACAACCTGATTTGCCTGGTTTTGGCTTTATATTGTAAACTAACAATGAGAGAACATCTGAAATTTTATAATATTCTTTCTTTCAGAAGTATACATTCTGAAAGCAGAGTTCAGTCAGTGTCATTAAGTAGCAAAGTAGCTTTGCCTTTTCTACAAGTACAAGTCCTTCCTCTTCATGGGTTGTTGAATAGGGTTTTTGAAGCCAGCCGTGGACTGGAAGTACCAGGTTACTGTTTTCTCATATAAGACAGTAGCTTCCTTTCTCAAATCTAGTCTCACTCTTTTGTTCCTGCTTATCTTTCATGTTTTGTATAGGGCAGGTGGTTGGGAAAAGGAGGAACAGCTGAAAGTGTGCTCAGTATCTACTGAATAAAAAAAAATTACCCTTATCGTTTAGATGAGTACAATTAAAGCATGTTACCCTGCTTAAATTTCAGCTGGTTTAGGTTGAACTTTGCAATGTGTAGCTGCAATTGTGCTTAACTGTAGAAAGAGCATTCCTTGAGAATTCTAGTTTCAGGTCAATAACCTTGTCTCTCTGTACAGTATATAGAAATTTCAGCGCATGCTATCTCATTCGCCCTTGCTAAGCTGAAATCGGTATGGGTTCTTGCACTTTTAAGCAATATACTGTATAAGAATCCATTCAAAGTGATCTCTTGGGGGGATTATTTTTTTGTTGTTACTTGAGCTACATGTAACAAGAACCACAGGAAAAAAACCCAGCTCTTCAAAGAACATATTCACTAAAGTGCTCAGTGTGATTCAGCATTGCCTTGAAGGCCAGGGCAAAAAATAACCCAAGCCCTTAAAAGTACAGGGGGGAAAAAGTGAGGTATACAGAAGTATGATTGTACCCAGTCATGTGAGACAAATCTCAACAGCTTCATGCTACACAAGTTAGGTATTTATTTCATAATGCTTACATTAGAGAAAAATAAATGTTTTCTTTCAGGATGAGTATGTAAAAAACTTATAGAAGGATTAAATCACTGTCTACATCTACCATTAAAAATAAATATAACAAGTACAGCACAGTAGATCACTACTTGTACTATCTTATTGTTTATATCCCACAGACAGTACCATTTCTATCTGTTGATGTTAAAACTAATCATGTAATTTGATTTATGGAAGCAAAGTGATTTTAAACAAAAACACCTGTGTTCATTGAACACTTACAAAATCTTGTACTTTGAGGAGGTGAAAAGTAGTTACCAGCAAGTAGAAAAGAGTGTTGTTCTATATGATAATTCTATTTCAGTCTTATGCTAGCAAACTTGGATGTTCTCACTTGAGCAGAGAGAGAAAAAAAGAGTTTTTGTAGCTCCGAAAGGGCTATTTCTGCAATTTTTTTCTGTTAATCTGAGAAAATGCTTTTCTAGAGTTAATGAATCAGACCAGCTCTGAAATATGTATTTTAAGTTTTCTTTTAGACAATAAAAGTCACTTGATATTCCAGAAGTTATGCTAGGTGTTTAGGGAACAAGAAATTTCATTTGAATTTGCAGGTTTTACTTTCTGAAATACTGGAAGGCAATCTATGGAATCTGGTACCGTCCTGATTGAAAAAACCTCATGATATTGTTCATGCTGGGGCTTTGGCTTGTTCCACAAATGTTTTCCTATTTCTAGTATAAGGAAATATTTAAATCGACTCTATATTTTTATGATGAGGTTGCTTCACCATTGGTTTTCTTTGCCTTTAAGTCACAAATAGTGTAGGTAGAGTCTTAGAAAAAAATAAATAGGTATTTTCAAATAATTATTACCTGTATAGACATTCAGCTCATGCTTTCTGGTGGGTATCAGTGTATGGGAAAATATTGGAGCCATAGCTTTGTAAATGAGAAAATTTACCCCATCTTTGGGGTAAATTCTTCTCTTTGGAAAGTAGGAAATCATTTCATTTCCCCTGTGAACTTGGTAGTTCTGTAAAGTAAGTGCTTTCCTTAACTTACTTATGCTACTCTGAGAAGAAGGATCAAGTAGGGACTTGAAAGGAGATTCAAATGGAACTTCAGTGATAAAGCATCTCCCATCAGCATTAACAGACACAAATTTTGGTAATAAGATACTTAATATAACAGTCAAATGCAATAAATTGCAAATGCTATTGATAGTAAAGTATAAACTGAAGTAAATCATTGCTATTCAGATTTATAGATAACTTATATGGAAAGCCTTTCTGATATTTCAGTTACTTCATTTTTTAGAGAGATGTATGAATTACTAATATGCTCTTTAAAAACAATATTTACCATAATTATTCCAATCTCAACGGCTTTTTTAATCAAGACTTATGTGTTGCTCACATAATATTCTTCCTCTATATACTTTTCTGGGTCTAGCATTTCTCACTACTTCTGTTTACCATTCCCAAATACTTTTTTCCCAAATTGACTGCTGTAATGCAATCTGAAATATCCAATATATTGGAATTATATAAAATAGTATACATATGTTTTCCAAGTGCCTTCCAATGAAATTGGTCTTTTCATGTGCTCAGCAAACATCAGATTGATTTCTCCCTGCTGATAGCCTAAAATGCAGAAGCTATAAAATAATGAATTCTCATAGCAATTCATTTACTATTAATATTCTCCTCCTGCACAGCTATATTTTGGAGTTAAAAAAACCCACAAAAAAGCACCTTTCCTTTTAGGTAATAACAAAAGAAAGCAACCAAACAAAAGAGCAAAGCACCAAACAAAAATCCCAAACAATACCCAAGAAGCTTAATATCAGCTGAAGTGTATTTAGAGACAGGTCAAGTTTTAGAAAAAAAAATGCTAAATTTTAGACAGATTAGAAAATCAAAGGCAATATGTGTGCATGTTATATCTTTTGGGGGGTGTTGAGCTTTTTCCCCCTCATTCATCACAGACTCTGCATCTGAGCATTTGTTATGTTTATCCTTTAATCCTACTGTCCGGGTTTGTTTATGTAAGATTTATCATATAGCCAGGGTGGGTATTTAAATTAAAAACAAAGCTGACCCTCAGTCAATGCGAGAATACCGAAGAACAGATTACACAGACAACTTAAATTTATTCTCAATTCATTATGTAAGAGTTGGGCTCCTCATTTCCTGAGTCACCATGAGATGGAAATTACTGCCAGTTGTATCTGCCTTCCTGCACTCTCCTCTCTAATGTATGAGCAGCAGAAGAAGGAGGAAGAGCACCTGTGTGCTTTTTCCTATAAGTATTACCTAAAGATAGAAACTCATTTAATGACCATGTTTCATTGTTCAATTAATTAAAACCCTATTACAATTGAATGTACTTACTATTGGCTGTGTGCAAATCTCACCCAACAGGATTTTTGTTGGTCCCTGGTAACCTTTAAAGATGATAATTAATAGATACCGGAAGCATAGGCTTGAGTGAATGAATGCAAAAACTGTAATACTGTGAGAGCTCCCACTTTCTTTTGGACACAAACCCAATTTTAAGAGGTATAAATTATATTAGGGATTGGATGTATTGACTTTAGAATAATTATTGATCTTATAGCTTGTTCTGTTAGGGTGCTGTCGTTTCAGGCTGGGTTCCTGGTGCTTTTTGGCTCGTTTTTTTCCTTTATTTGAAGAAGGTGCTGAAGTAGCCTGGAAATAACCAGATTGCCTAGCTGTCTAAATAGTTACTGAAGTAATAGTCGTGAAAATAACACGTGTTCACTCGGTGTGCATTTTGTATTCTATACTTCCAGGGTAAGTATAGAAAAATGGTGGAGGGCTTGTTCTGATGTGCTGCTAGGAGTTACAGATTAAATTCATCCTGGTTTAAAAGACCTATATGAGTTTTATTCATCTTTAAAATCCTATTTAAATCTTGTTTTCATGTCTTAAGTTGGATTTAAATTATGTCTAGGGGGAGGCCTTTTATAGGAGGGGGAAAATGACCCTATAGGTTACCTAGGACTGTAATAATTTGCAATTTCATCAAGCCATACATAACAGGATTTCAGGCCCACTGATGGACTAACTTTTTGTTATATCTTAACTGCAGTCTTTGTATAGATATTGTTTCCACTTCATTAAAATAACCCAAATGGTTAAGTGACCTATCTTAGGGTCTGAAATAACGGATGTTGCCAGCTTCATATATTTTTTGGCTACTCCCTAGGGCTCCATACATGTTTATTTCATTTTGTAATGTTTATTTAATTTTAAAATGGTTTGGGAGGTTTTTGATCTTTATTGCTGCTTGTAAAACATCCATGAAAGTATAAGGCACAGACATTTAAAGTAAATTTAAAATCACTGTAGGAGAGATGCTGAAATCAAAGATCTATGAATTAACTTGTGTAAGAACTAAACTGAAGAATCTCCCAGCCCCACCTTGATGCCTCTGTCATCAATTGCATATTCATATAGTTGTTGGTGAAGAATTTAGGTGGAAATGTCAGTTTTCAATTATTACATCTTTAACAGTGCTGCAAAGTGGTTAAATATCCTAGTGATGACTGTAAATCTGAAAGCAAAAACTCAGTGGAGTTTTACAGTTGTTCTGGACTGTGGTATTAATCGTATAGAGGAGGTGTAAGCATATTCTGAAAATGTTTTCATTAAAGTCATGTTTCTTTGCTCTGAGTGCAGTGGGTTTATGGGGTGATGTGGGTATGTGGTCTTGTGGTTAGAACAGGAGAATACAAGTATGACAGGAACTCTGACTCCACACCAGCTGTGCCATAGCTGCATGATTCTGGGCAGATCGAGCAAACTACAAAACCTTTGCTGTTAATTTTGCCCATTCATACTAGTTAAAATGCTGGTTTTGGAATCTGCCAAGAACCTTAATTAGCAGAGACTTGATTTGCTTGAGATTCTTGGAGAAGAGATGCTCTGGGAGTTTAAAAAAAATACACATAATTATACACCTAGACTAATTTTGCTAATATCCCAGCACAGCTATGCAGTGCAAGATACTGCATTCTCTTGCTGTGTCAAGAGTTAGGTGGTTTTGGCTTTTAAAGGCCAGAGTAGTGGTTAATTTTCAGTTTTTAAAAAATCAAATACGAAGTCACACATCTGTACAGTGTATCAGTATAAACGATATTTAGGATTATATTGAGTATATTTTTCTCAGTTCACAGTTGGTTTATTACAAAGAAAATCTAAATCTGATGATGGTGCTGATGTCACAAGGTTTTTAAGGTGTGGTATGAGTGCAAGAGCAGATTAGGCAGAATATTTGTTAATTATTTGTAATAATTTTCTAGCTTTTTTCTCATCGACTTGGGAGCACCAGCAAACAAATCAGGACGTGTTTGTCAGAAGCAGCATGGACTGACAGAGCAATGAATCAGTGGTGGTGACATGCAGGAAATGTTCTTTTGAGGCTTTGTATTCAGAGATTTGACTTGCAAGACTGACTCTCTGCCCCTGAAATCATTGCTGAGGAGATAAATTAAACGTGAGGCTAATTTAAGAGAGGGTAGTTTTAATGCAATGCAACAGGCCTACTAGGAATATTAGGATGGGGAGGAGGTGGGGGAACAACCTCCAAAGACCAAAATCTGTCAGAGCTCTTCTTTTGTTGTTTGTTTGCTTTTGGGGGTGTGTTGGTTGGTTGGTTTTTGTTTTCTTCATGGATTATTCTGCTGAAAAGAAAAAAAATACATTTAACCAAATGCTCATTTAGGTATTACTTTGCCTAAAATAAGATGAAGGTAAAGGCCCTTGGCAGAGAGAGGATTAAATTTATGGGGTCTTTGCTAAATACAAATATCGTGTGCATGGGGAAAGGGTTGTGGATACAGAGTATTACAACCTGGCTGTGAAACATGTATATTCTCCTTTTGTCTGCTAGTTAAGGAGAAAAAGTACTGATTGTCTTATAAAATTGGACTCTAAATCATGGAAGTTTTAAATTCATGGGAAGTCTGGCTTTTGTATGGGCTACCATTTCTAATGTCTATTTGCACCATGTATAGCAATTGATAGCAATTTGGATTCAGAGGGCTTGCATATGATTACCTCTGTGACAAAAAGAACTACAGCTTCAATTAGTGGTCCAACCACTATAGGAGGCATAGAATATTATTGTAAGTAAACACAGCCTAAAGTGTACCCTGTTTTGCCTTGAGGAACTGAAAACAAAGATGGGCTGACAAACCATGGGCAAGATAACAAAGTGCTGCATGCAGTATGTCGCTATAAAATACAGATATTTGCAAGAATGAATTGTTTTGTTTGCTGTTTTGTTTTGTCCAGGGCAGTCATTCTATCGCCAGTCAAGTTGTTTCAGACCAGGACAACAGATGATGAGAGTGGGGATGTCAGAAAAAGCAAGTGTTGAAAAAGGTGAGCTTTCCATTTTTCCCTTGTTGCCTTGACAACAGCGGTGTCTTTTGCATTGTCTAGTCTAAATGAGTTAGACCAGTATCAGTTCTTCAAAAGATCTGACAATAGTCATAGGAAAGTAGGAGACCTGTAACTTTCCAGACAGACTTGGACAAAACTTGATTTTCCCTGGGAAAAGGTAGCAGCTGGTGTGGATAACAGAGACCTGGCAGATGCCATGTAAGTTTTTTCGTACCATCTTTCATGCTCACCAAGCAGTCTCCCATTTGTTAAATGGACTTAATGAGATGATTCTGCAATGCATATACTAGTTGGCTGGTAAAGCATATTAAAGAAATTGCTGCCAGTGATCCTCTATCAAATGAGAAAGTTGTTTTAATGGCATTTATGCAGGATTTGCGTTTTTGGGTTGAGTTTAATTCCATGTTTTCCTTTCTAATAGTGATGTTGAAATAGAAAGGCTGTTTACAGCATTGGCAGGTGACACTACAACCAATTTGAAAAATGGGAGTAGCTTTGAAAATTATGTAGCAAAATAATATTGAGAAAATATAATAAAATTAATCAAGAAAGTGTCAAATTGTGCACTTAGGAAGTTAGATGGTCATTCTGTAGGAAAAAAAATGCATTAAAATTGCTAAGGCATCTGGTAGATTGTGATGCAAGTATTGGTCAACATGATTTTTAAAAAAATATTACAGGTAGGAATATTTAAGTAGATGTATCATTTGTGTCAGGTGTCAGGTAATCCTCCGCTCCATTAAATGCTTTTATAGTTTCATCTGAACTGCTGGTTTCTGTTATTAGCCTTAAGCGGCTAAACCCATAGTAAGGTAACCATTAGGAAAGGCTTTGTTAACTTAAAAGTAGTGTGGTACTGGAATGATTGCCAGGCTGTGGAGCTTCTGGAGATCTTCATTAGCTAGGTGTGAGTTGGCTGCACCTGAAAAAAAAGGGCGGAGGCAGCCCAATTGAAATCTCTAACCTTTCAGCCCTGTTTTCTGTGATTCTGTGTATCATTCATTTACACATATGAACCCACTGCTTTTGGGTTCTTTTATTATCCATTGTGCACACTTAGCATGGAGGTTTGTCATTCTAGTGAGATGTAAAGTGAGAGTTCTGTGTGCATTGCCAGAAGACACCGATGTTTTTATTTTTGATAGTCACATTGCCTGAGAATCTTTTGGGAATGGAGTAACTATATGCTTTGGACAGCACATAAATTTACTGACTTCATTTTACAAGCTAGACGTATTTAATACGCAGCTAGGTTCATTATGGTACACCATGTTCGATTACAATTTCTGTTGCATCTAAGAACTTGCTAAGGGGCTCCTCCACGGCCCCAGTCCACTGACAATCACCGCATTGCTAGGGTGTGATGTTTGTTTGGGAGAAGCTGGAAGTGAACCAAAATCAAGTCTAAAGATGGTAATTTCACACCTCCTGGATCATCCTGGGAAAGGTGTGTAATTTCAAAGATCTACTTAAACAATGGGTAGCTTTTGAGACATTATCACATGGTATCTCTAAGGTCAACCAAGAAACTCGAGCAAAGATCTTTGTACAGAAAGAATACAAGGAAGGACAAAATGTGAAAATCTGGTTGCATATCTGAACTGTATCTCTCGAAATCTGTCTTGTGCCAGTGAAAGGCAACTGCTAAGAAAGAGTGTTTAACAAAAAGCCAAAAATTGTTCTGTAGTTGTCAGATTTTCAGGTGGAGTTACATCAGCCACTGTCATTGGGTCTACTGTATTCTCCCAATCTTCTGTATAATCCAGGCTAGAAATTATCGATTATTTTATAGCCATTGTTTTGAAGAACTTCTTATCCCCTAATAATTACCTACAAGTATGCTGGTACATATTGAGGTTTTTTTAAAAGGGGCATAGGTATGACCTGAACAAAGACCTTTGGACTGCTTTCATTCAGGTTACACAAGGTAATATTTCATTGCATTATGTCCAGATAATGGATATAAGAAAGCTCAGAATGGAAGCTCAGAATGACAACATTTCCTAGGGTTTAAATGACTAATTAGAAGTTTTGGTTGAGATATAAAATGAAATACTTGTAGCAGTGTGGTCAGCTTTAATTTAGCTAACTGAAACTATAATAGACTGCTATGTAAGGCAAGACATGCCCAACTAGCAAAAGTGGAAATGCAACTGGTGTGCAGCTCTTCAGCAAGAGGTAAAGCAAAACCTAATCCTTAAATCACACTTAAGTGATATTTGCAAAATATTTCTATACCACTTGATTGTTTCCCTGTTTCATTATAAGATGTGAAGATTTTTTGAGTGGGATTTCTGTTGCTCTGTTCTTCTTATGCCTTTTAATTTTATAATATCCAATACATATTTAAAATGTTGTATTTCCTCATCTTTAGCACTGCTGAAACTTTGGTAGTACTGAGTAAACAACCATACTATGAACAAAGCTGCCTTTTGATCCTTTTGTCATTAGCTGTGTTCCCTGAATGTTAGCAAAAATAAATTCAATTCGAAGATAGGCTAAATATTCCTTCCCAGTTCAGAATTGAAAGACTTTCTATTGTTGTCCCAAAATGAGTAGATAAAGGCACCTCCAAACTTACCTCCCCCTTCTTTAGTCCTGGATGTAGTATGTTGGATAGGTGTTCTGGAGGTGCTCACTTTTTATAGCCTATGATGGTTCCTGGAATCTCTAGCATGTCTAAATGGCAATGGTAGGAAGGTCTGTCATAGCTGTTGTTTCCCTCTGCTGCCTATCTGAAGTTTGGGATCACATAATAGAAAGGGACACTCCTGTGGGGCCAGTACTCTTGGTTGTGACTGAATTTAGTATGTTATTCCACTAGATTACAGGACACTGTAGAGCTGTGCCAGGGCCCTGGGATCCTGCACTTATGCCCGATACAGTGCAGTAGCCTCAATTTCCATATTGAAAGCTAAGCAGGGGAAAATCAATGAAGAAACCTTTTGCAGTTTATTGTGGCATATTAAAGAGGGCAAAACACAGGAACTGAATGACATTTCCTGTGCGGTTAACTTCTAATGGGGAAAAAAAAACCAAAACAATGAAAGTTGACAGATATTTTTTTGTTACTTTTATCTTTTTTTGTTTGGTCAGCAAGAACTTCTAAATCAAGGAATGCAACTGTCAAAGCAAGTATTTTACTTATTCTTTATTATTGTTATTTTAATACACAAATTGTTATGGTTCTGGTCATGGGTTTTATAGCTATCCAAGCAAAACTTTGGACAAGTGAATAAGCATGTCTTTATGAATATGTAAATGGAAAGCAGCAGTGAGGAGCTGGATAAAAGAAACAGTTCTGAGAACAAGCAAGTCTGAAGCCACAAAAGTCATAGCTGTGCTGGTGAAGTAATGGTTTACCCCCCTGAGGACATTACCTTATACTGAAAGAGGATTGTGTGCTGCTGACTGTTGTAAGAAGAACAACATTTATGAGAGGTAGGGCTTGGCTGAGCTGTGAAGCAAAATCTCTGATCATAGAATAGTTAGGGCTGGAAAGGACCTTAAGATCATCTAGTTCCAACCCCCCTGCCATGGGCAGGGACACCTCCCACTAAACCATATCTCCCAAGGCTATGTCCAGCCTGGCCCTCTGTTATAGCATTTATTCTGCATCTCTGGTGGGCTTGTGTTCACCCTATTTAGGGCCCTGACATTGATGCTTTCAATGATTGAGACATTACAACATGTTTCTCCCCTGCAAAAGTTGGCGCTGGTGGTTGTGAGGAATATTCCAAAATAGTTTTCTATGACACAAACAAAGCTCCTTTTCCCTACCTTGTATTTTAACTAGCATTATTTTTTATCCCTACCCCTCCACCCCCATGAAGGCATATAGCCAAAACTGAGTAGGGGAGGGGGGAGATGTGTTTTTGTTTTCTGAGACCTTTATTTTATACAGTTGTTAGTGTTTTTCAGTGTTAAAAGCTAACTTGAGATTCCAGGCAGGTGCAATTCAAACTCAATATTAAATCACACTGGAATATCTGATCCAGAGTGCACCATTCTACAACTTAGCCACTGAGGTAACACACCAAAAAGTCTACATTGCGGAGATACTGGTGACTTTCCAACAAGCAGTAGTTTAGTTGAATAGTTCTTACCAAACTGCCCCAGAGAAAATATCATTAACCATTAAAATAACAATATGTCATGCTAGCAAAGACATTTTCAGATATCAAGAAGTTACTTAACTATCAATTATGCTTCATTAAGTGGTTCTTGATGAATTCATCATCTAAATTAAGCTTCACTAAGTGATTCTTGCAGTATCAATTAGAAATGTTATAATTTCTCTCTTAAATACAGGGAAACTGAAGTAGACAATTTAGGTGGTTTGCTAATGGCCATGTACAACATTTAGTCTATAACCAAAATTGAAGGCTAGGCTCCCATTGCTTCTCTTCTGGTTTTAAAACCACTAGCTCTGATTTGCTACCTGTTTAAAAAAACCCAGCAGATAAAAAGCCAACACAATTCCCCTTTTTTCCACCCTCAATAAAACCCCACAAACCCAAAAAACCAAATTTGACTGTGTGGCTACCCAAACAATGTCTGGAAATGATTCATTTTAAATAAATTTATTTTACAAGGGGGTTTGGTTCCTGATAGAAATTAAACAAGAAACTTCTGTTTTTCAGACTGTTTTATTAGTCATGGTTTTGCCATCTGTAGTCTCTATGATGTATGTTTTACAACTGTTCCTTAGGCTAAAAATGCAACATTTTCTGTCAGGAACATCTCTGTAAATCATGCATTTTAACCTTTCACAATTCATGACAGTAATGCATCCAGTTTATTTCAAGATTTTGAAAATCCCAGTGGTGAGATAAAAGCAGCCACCACAGAACTTGCCCCTACTTTAATTGAATGACCTGCAGAACTGGTAGTATAAACTAGATGAAAAATAGCATCCTCAGTTTGATCTCCCTTACCTCCCCTTTCAGACTTTCAGCTTGCTGTAAAAAGTGGCAGGACCGAACTTGTGCAAACAGGTTGATGCCTTTCTAAGTATGGCTGATGAGCACAGGTAAAAGGATGAATAAAGTGTTTCTCTAGGTCTTGCATAACTGCATCAGACCCATTGGTATGTGCTTCCCCCAGTCCCTGAGCAAACTGGGGCAGAGGAAGAAAGACTCTCTTACAGCTCAGCCAACAGTGTTAGTATTGCCTTCTGTATGTGATTTTTGTCTTCAAGCATGAAGAGATTTAATCCTTCATTTAAAAGCAAAATTTAAACCATAAATAAAGGCTGGTTCTGTCCTTACCTAGTAACTAATACCGTTCTCTGGAGCAGTGGTAAGAAGCAGCCTTTCAAGGTCAAGTCATTTCATCTTGAAATTTATTGTGTAGGAATCAGATTCTGTCATTTAATTATCATGTCTTGGAGGCCACCACAGTTGCAATCAAGAGATGCTAGCTTGTGATGTGTTGGTAGGTTTCATTGCTGCTGTTTAGTTGGACTATGAATGATGCTGCAGTGAGTGAAGAGAATAGGCATGTCAGTACCCGTAGCAAATTATTATCCATACAATTATTTGTGTAAGACAAATACTGAATATTGTTTAGAAAATAATCTATAAGATTATGTTGTTGCACAGTGGATAATGTGTGGGTTGGAGCTTACTTCACTTCTTGACAAAGCAAAGACTGCGGTGGTGCTCTTGTTCAGATAATAACAGAACCATGATAGTAATGACTTTGTTTTGAAGGACAGAAAACCAGTAGTTGCTTATCTACTTACAGCAAACTTTCTTAAACTCTTAATCTATTGCATACCTGATAATGTAACACATTGCACTAATTCTGCCCTTCTGCAGTACATTGGTAGGTTAAACACTGCAGCTATCTGTAGGCTCCCTTCCTTCCTTTCCTGAGATAACTCCAATTCTCTTTTGACAGAGTAATGGTTTTCTCTCTAGTGTGTCACAAGTTGGTTTTGCTCACAAAGAGTGTTCTTGCGCATGTATATTCCACTGCTTGCTGTAGTGAATTGTATGCTGAATGCCTCTGAAGTGGTGATTTATGGAGAAGCCCTTGCGGGGACAGCATGTACTGCCCTCTCTGCCTCCAGGTGAAGGGGCACTGGTGCTCCACCTTTCCCTTTCCTCTCATGACCAGTGCTGCCAGTAGAATCTTCCCATGTTGCCTGAAGCTGAAGTTGTTCTTGCTACAACTGTTTACATGTAAAAGCTTTGCACGCTGTTAATTAATGGAGTGTGTGTATGTGGGGGGGGGGGTAGGGGGGTAGGGCATGGCGAATGGGATGGGGACTAGTTTTCTACTAAGTGGAAAGGTATTTTAGTTTTCTTGGAGCCCTAAGGTGTTTTATTTGATGCTCTACAGTGTTGACATCTCCAGATTTCAAACATTGCCCTTCTTGCCACGGTATTTTGCTTCAATGCTGATGGTGAAGCATATCTGGAAAAGTGTATGACTTTGAAAAACCCTGTCTGAAAGAAAATGAAATATTTTCAGGCTTTAATGAAAGGCCTTGATTGCTGCAGCCTCCCCTGCAAAACATGTGCCCCATATTTGAAAGATGGGATTTTTATAAAGAGGATCTCATGTGTGCTTACTCTTGAGGTGTGAATCTTGTTTCAAATGGGGTGCTTAGGCTATTAGGTACTGTAGCTACTAAGCAAGTTTTGTGTATGAAAGTTGGTAGTTTGTAAGACCAGGGAGGGGAGAAAGGAGGAATGGGCAGGCAGGAAATCCAAGAAATCAAACTGCGAGCTCTCACATGAGGAATCAACAGCTGAGATTCACACAGCCTCCTCAACTGTCAGTAACAGTGAGAATTTCAGGTTCAGCTTGTGGTGGGGTAATTGGTGTCACAGCAGGACAGTGCTGTGGTAACTGCCATATCTGCCTGTCCCCAGGCAGTGGACCCTGTGGTCACCCCTATAGCCATTCCTCCTCCTGTGCTTTGATTCCAGCAGGCATATGTATTCCATTAAGTAGTGTGTCTTGGGGGTTTTCATCTTTTATTTCATTCTGTGCTCAAACAGAATCAGCATGGCTGTAAGTTGAGGGTTTCGGATCCTAGGTCTAACCATCTCTGTAGGGCTTGATGACCTTGGGTCCTAATATGTGCCTGCTGTGCTCCTAATAGTGATGGTTCTCACTCAGTCATGTCTTTACAGCACTTGTTTTCAATGAATGGAAGGAGGAGCTGAAAACCATATAAATTACTAGTATCCTTCTGTGTGAATATATTCCAGATGTAATGCTTGTATATAAATATGGCCCCTTTAAACCTTGTAAAAAGGCATTTAGCAGACCTCAGGTCCTCTGACTTGTATAGCTAAGAATGAAAACAGAGAATACTAAAGATGTGAGGTGTTTCCTCACGTCTGATCTCAAACATTATTACTGCAGTAAGTAAAAAGTTAACATAGTTGTAACTTTCCTATTTGAAAGGAACAAAATGTTTTCCAGACACAAGTGGCAAGGCTTTATACTTCCTTAAGGTTTCTGGGGTAATGCTCTGTGCTTTGGGAAGCATAATGTTCTCCTAAAATGCAGTGCAGACTTCAGCAACAGAGCAGTTGGGACCAAGCCAGGAATACTGAAATCTATAAGGGATGCAAGAGTTCCAGGGGGGGGAAAAATGGAAAAAAGAAAATAGCAAACTGCACTTTTTCAGCCACTCTGCTGCTTTAATTGTGTAATATTTTGAAGCAACCTGAAGAACTGCCGATTATTGTGTATGTGTCTTTGTTTTCTGTGCTTCCATAGTATCTGACACTTCATCTTCAAGTCAAGTGTTCTGATGTTAGGTGAAATCATACTGCTTTCAACATTTATATTCCACTTTACACAGGGATCCCTCTTACAACACTGTGTGGTTTAGATGACTTGAGTATGCTTCAGCTAGAAGCTGTGGAAGATGTTTCATAAGCCTCAAGAGGAGGGTGCTTTGCCTTCAAAAGACAAAATAGGCTTGATTCACTGACCTTTCCTTTTTATCAGAAGCTGAACGTTTGGATCTTCAAATGAAGTTTCAATCAGTTTTTCTAGCATTCTTTCCTTGTGACAATGCTGGACTAAATTGATGATGCTGAACTATATTGCTGTGAACAAATAAGCTGCTAGAGGACTTGAGGGAAAACTTGATGAAGATCCTAGCTTCTTTCTATTTTCTTTCTATTTTAGAACAAATTAAGCAGCTGTTGTTTTCCATCCAGCTAAAACTAGGCTTTTACACATATCTTTACAGCGTAACTTGCAGGTCAAGGGAGGTGATCCTGCCCCTCTACTCTGCTCTCCTGAGACCTCACTTGGAGTACTGTGTGCAGTTCTGG